>BLAZ01000609.1:225923-228423 GCA_014633955.1 Acropora tenuis
CCCTGAGTTAAGCAAATCAAATGTTGGAAAAAGTTGTTTTGCTAGAAACTCAAGAGAAAAGCAAAGTCAAGTTTTAAGACGTCTTCTGTCTTCATTGAACATAAACTCACAACATTGAAAAAATGAAAACTACACACAATTTTAGGTCTTTAGTAGAATACACATCACTGTGACATCTGATATGATTTGTTGAAAGGTACTTCTTCATTCAGTGGACAGTTTTTCATAGAATTTTGTGTTTGTTGTTCTTAGTGTTCACAGCTTAATAGCCATGCATTAGTTCAGATGATGGAAGACTGGTACTTTTCCATAAAAGAATCTCAGTTCACAGGAATTTATGGTTCAACAATTTTTGAAGGAAAGGTACAGTCTACCTGTGAATCTTTTTCGCTAGTAGAGACAATTAGTTTGGAAATATGCAAGACTCCACTGTCAGGGCAAAATGTTCACTTCTGGTTTCAATCTGTGCCTCAAAAACATGTCGCACACTTGAGCTGTCTAATAGTGTGACAGTCACATAGTGCACTATCAAAATTTACAAAAGCCAAGGTTGTTTCTGTGCTCTTTAGCTATCTTGATGATCAACATTATCTTGGTTTGAACCTCAAGTTTAGGCAAGAAGATTGAACTTAACTGGAAAAGTTGTGATGTTTTACTGAATGACACTGTGTGTATCTAGTAAGTCAAGTTGAATTACAGTACTATTCAACCCTCTTAACTGGGACCACTTTAGGCACCAAATTGGTAACTAAAACTTTTGTACTTCATTTAATTGAGCCTTTATTCTGAAAATAGTCACCAAGTTGGCAAACACAGAAAGGACTCGTGGGTTTGGAAAAATCTTCAGCAGCCAGCAGGCAATATGCAAGCGGATGACATTACAACAAACAAATTTAATTATGCATACACTAAGAGACAGATGAAAATAGTCTTACCTCGCAAATTGCTTATTTCGAGCGTGTCTTTCTATTAAAACAGCCTTTTTCTTGTTCAAATACACAACCAAGGCACTAGGGCAAGCCACATGTTTGTGTCATTTAAATTCTTCATCTTGAATAAATTAACCATAGGAGGAGCGGCCGCCATACGTAGGTCTCCTCTCTCGTCTCTAAACTGTAAAGAAATGAAGAGTTATGCGAATCAAAAAAGGTAAAAAATGTTGCATGCAACAAAATTAACACTTTGATAAACCTTTAAAACGAAAACAAACCTTTGTTGTCTCCTCTTTGCTAAACAAAAGCGAAGGAGCGACACCATTGCACATGTCGCTCGTGACAACTTGGCACCCTTTTAACACCTTAAAATGGCAAAAGAAAACGACGATACTCGCTCATTGACGTGACAAAACTGTATGTTGAACATTATCTAACACGCAAGAGAAAAAAGAAAGGAAAACTAACCTTTTGACATCATTTTTTGGACGAACATTCTTCAAATCTTCGCGCCGAACACCAAATTCACATGAACATATATCCCATAACACACCACGAGTTAGTAGAAAAATCCATTGTAAAACGCGCCCAAAACTGTGCGCCGTGCAAACTTTGGCGCTCTTTGAAATGGGTACGGCTGGGAGGTTTGAACTTTCAACTAAAAACGATTTTTCTTCTAAGATATTTCAATCCCCTCAACCTAGGGCGTGCATTCTGTCTGCTGTAAAATAAATCCTTCTCCCAGTCTTCATTACATTGATTTCGTTTCAAAGTTAATTAATTAACTTTCAGAAGGGGTACCGTCTAAAACGCCGACGAACGACACTGCGATGACGTTGAAAGACCTTCCTGGGTTTCACGTTTGCCTTTCCAGTCCCCTCTTCTTTTCCTAAACCCTACCCTTCAAAGTAACAGGAAATCAAACTGTATACTACTCGTTTTCAGCCAGTTTTCCTTCTTGAAGCGAAAAGAGGAGGATAAAGGCCCTTAGAATCAGTTTCATGCACGCATTTTTGTCTCGCGCTTCAGCCAAGAAAGTTTCGCATCCTCTCGGCTGATCTTTTATCATCTTTGTTTCAACTGCCTTCAAAAAGACAAGACCATCATGCAAGAAGAATTTACAACAACCAAACGTACAAACAACTACAAGAAACATTCTTAACTCTGGAATACTTTTGCAGGTTTCAATTGAGAACAAGAGAAAGAATTCCACTTTTTTTACCATGTACCCTATTTGATTTGATTTTCAGGAGACTTTTGACAAACACAGATGTTTTAACCATCCTTTCCATTCTGATGTTCTCTTAAAAACGATTTCAACATAGGAGTGACGTGCCTTGAAAGAATCTGTTCACCTTCAGAGTAAGAGAGAGTGTGTTATCCGTTTCCGCCAGAAAAAAAATAATTTATTCGAATCTATAAAACAGATACTTACATTTATTGGGGCAAAAATGCAGCCTTCGGAGTAGACTCCATTTAGTACAGCAAGTAACAACTGCCGTAAGCCTATTACAAATACAAGTATTCTGACCAATCAAAACAGACAACGAAGAGGCAAAATGGACCAA
>BLAZ01000609.1:250923-252463 GCA_014633955.1 Acropora tenuis
TTGATCCCTATGAATTTCGAAATTCATGAAATTGACAACAAATTCAGCGATATACGATGACCTTCTGATCCTCTGCAAGATTAAGGAGATACCGGAACACGACAACTCCTCGGTTTTAATTTTCTTCACCATAGGAACTGATGAGAAATCAAGTTTTACTAATGGAGCGTTGAACGTGATACGTTGAAACAAAGTTGATGTTTGCCTGAACGTGCTAATCTTCCATATTCAATTTTCAAAAAGGCCAATGATTACCTTGTGACTCCGAGCTGAGACACTTTCCTTAAACCGTTCAAAGCCACAAACCATTTATGAGACGATCAACTCTAAGTAAAAACCAGCCGCTAACAACACGCGTGAAGTTGGCTGACGATTAGTTTCCCGGCCACGCTCCGTAAATTAACAAACTTTTGGAGTGATGTTAAGTGATATCATGTTCAGTCACGCACTCTTCTACAGTTATGTTTTGCAAGGATTGAAGCCGGGATCACAGCAACATCTTTTCTTTTTTCGAGTATGCTGGACAAGAGAGAGCTCTTCGATAAATTGCAAACTGCGATTTCAAACTAAACGTTGTAAGGATGCGAGATTCTAAGTGTTTCCCACGCAATATTGAAAAATAACCTTGCGGCATCAACTTCATCCACATTTCTAACATTAGTTGGCCTCTATTTCACCATTTTGACGTCAATACGTCTATGGACAAAATGATGTATATAATATATACATATATTGAATTGTGGATGTGAAATCAAGTGAAGCTAATAACCTCGCAGCCATGAGCGCAATTTTAGCAATTAAGAAGAGAGGCCTCAATCTTTGGAAGCCATGCAGTCTGCGGGTCGTGGGGAGTCTGCACGGGCGGGAAAAGTTCATTGGAGCCCTCCGTGACAAACCACGACGACCGTGTGACATGCGCAGTGGTTTTGGTTTTGTTATACCAAATATTAAAACGAATTAGGCGCTGGCTTGGCAGTCGGTACTTTTTTTTTTACTTCTTCAAGCTCCTTGCCGCAATTTTTAACATCATCATCGGTTTGAAATATGTACGTAGTCTACTGAATTTGAGCAAGCGTGTAAGTGTCAATCTACGCGAGTACAATGGGTCAGTAGTTAAAATTTCGCACTTCGAGCCTTAAGAAGGTCCCGGATGTGTCGCAACATTCTGCGGCAACAAACACAAGATATTCACAGCTGAATTTTTCCAAGCGCCGTTGAAAGGATAAATGAATCACATCAGATCGCAACAAATGTTAGTTTTTGATGGGTGTGGAAAACAGGAAAACCGGAGAGAGCCTCTTGGGGCAGAGTTGACCGAAAAAAAACACTCAATCTTCATATGACACCGAGTCAACCGGATATCAATAACAACATTAGTATGATATTACTAGGGCGAGAATTCGAATTTGGGTCTTCTATTGCCATAGAAGTAAAACATAAACTAAGACCTTCCAAGGAGCTATATTTATTCAACTAAATTAAAACCCAGACAGTCACAAGGTTAGGGACCAGTCATTATTTAAGTCGGAGGGGGGGGGGG
>BLAZ01000609.1:277473-279973 GCA_014633955.1 Acropora tenuis
TGGTATTAGGCACTATTTAATTGGGCAGTATTTGACAGGAACCGAACTTAAATGTAGATAGTAACCTACACTGATGGGCAAGGGATAATTAAGATAAACTTCTGGTCATGAATTCTTAGTCAATAACAAATTGTGTGGCGTCGATGAACGATCAAATTCTAGGTAAAAATGCTGTAAAGCAATGACTCTAATGATGGACCTTTCAAGTCAGTCTAATCCCACTTTTCAAATATACTTCACCTCATAACCTTTTTTAGGGATTCATACCATATTAGCCATGACAAACAGAATGGTAGAAAACGTAACAGGATGATATTTGCCAACAAACTGCTGAGACACAATCAACGCGGCCTCTATAAGTAGCGAAAATAACTGCTTTCGTTGGCAGCACGGTGTTTCCTTGGATTAATCGATTTTAAAGGCTTCTTTTCCTACAAAAAAAAAATCCAGATTTCAAGATGCAGTAGAAAGTGTCTCTGGAAAACCAACCCTCTTAGTTTGCTCTACCTTGCATGGGGTAAGACCAAAATAACAAACCTACAAATTAAACAACGAAATTATGTGCCAAGAAAAGAAAAAAAAACATGGAAAAAAGCTGACTTGTCAATCGCCCAATCGGTTAAATGCCGTCAAAGTGTGCTATTTTTGTTTCCAATAAGTATGAACAGGTACCGGAAAAAGAGTACAACGAGGTCAAGAGTCACATAGTCAAGAACATAGTCAAGAACATAGTCGAGGAGCAGTCGAGGCTCAGTTGGCTAGTGCGCGGCTTTCTGAGCGAGAAGTCCCCGGTTCGATCTTCAGTGACTTCAACGTCTGCTTCGACTTTCCCCTGATCCGTGTAGCCATAGCTTTGAATACCCGTAAAACGGAGCACTGACAGAGGCAGGGGGGCTAGAGGGCGCACCGTCGGCTTCCATTGATAGCAGTCTCGTAGGACTGAAGGAACTACCGACGTTAAATAAAAGTGACCTAACTGAAGAGATGCTGGCCCGGTCTTGATCCTGAAACGTAGATCATCTAAATATAGACCAAGAATGTCACCAAAAGCACAAAACCTGGGCATCATTACCAACGACTTTTCCTCTTCGATGGAAACAGTTCAAATGATGGTTTTGAGAAGCATTCAGTGTCAACTGGGAATTCATTGAGGGTAGCTTGTTTAAAAAGCATAGTTGCGGTGCAAAATAGGGTACTGTTCTCTGTCGACGCGGTTACCACGAGGTTCAGTTTAAAAATAGAAAGAAGAAGCGTCATTTGGAACGTGCCATGTACATTCGAAACCAGAAGTTATTTTAAAAAATAACGGCTCAAAATGGATTTAAAATCAAGTCTCGTCAATTTGAGATTATCAAAAATTGTGAAATAAAAGTAAATTGACAAACGCAAAAATGTTCCATTAACATTGATGTCTAACACTTTGTAAACAAAGGCTACAGCAACATTTTATCCTACAAATAGCTCACAGGAGCCACATAGAAAGGGAAACAGTGGTAAAAGGAACACAATCCTTTAAAACGCTTAAATAACAAAATTAAATGGACTAATAATGTTACAAAGTTAGAGATCTCCTTTAAACTATAACCTACAAAACGTTCAGCTAATAAAGGCTTCTCTCAACTTCATGACGATAAATTTGAAAACTCTGATAATGTATTTTGCAGGTGGTTAGAATACGTTATTTAACGAATAGAATAACTGTCCAACTCTAGGCGTTTATTTCAAATGCATCCAGATATCGTGAAGAGGTAAATGAAAAATTGGACAGAATTCGCCGACGCCTGTCCGACATTGAGTCGGAACAAAAAGAAACTTGAATAATGGACAATGGGAAGAGGATTATCAGTGTAGTGATTGTCAGTGAACCTGTGCCCACTGTGCATTCTTTGGACGTAACTAAAAAAGTTTAAGATGGCAGACATTACAATCAGGTCTTCGCAGACGCTCGCAAATCCGTCCTAAAACATTTTCAACAGCGTTACAATTTTGCTGAGTCACAACTACAGAATTTACAAAGTGCCGTTATAGTCAACAACAATGGTGTCCAACAAACGTCTCTACCGCAAGAAAACCTTACTACAGGTGACAAGGTCACTATTAGCGTTTTAAGTCTGATCTGGATTCCTCTTGGTCTCATTGCTGTGGTGTTTGGTGCTACAGTTGTGGCGATCAAGGCCATCAAAGAAAATATAGAAGATAGAAGTATTAAAAAGTATTAAAAAATACGAAGCAAACAAGTGTGCTTTCATGGCGGAAAAATATTTAGAAGAGGCCAAGTGTAAACCTGCTCTTGGGGAGTTCGTAAAGAAACAATTTCTGTCTTAAACAGATCCGCAAGTTCGCATCTCTCAGTTGATAAAAGCCGAGGCAAGATGTTATGTGAATAACTCAGATGAAAAGCGAAACACAGCGGTGGCTTGTAATCTCTACCAGCCAAACTTGGAAGAGTTTTCCAAGCTCCGAGTAGATCTCGCAGTTTTTTGGATTCAAAGAAGTCTTA
>BLAZ01000609.1:284973-289973 GCA_014633955.1 Acropora tenuis
TCCATAACATCGTGGAAATGGCTCAGGTAATGAATTCGCTTGGGATCTCAAGTAACGGGTTGACAACGCTGAATGAAATGAGAAATCGAGTGAAACAGACAGCAATACAACCTAGTTGGACTGTTGGAGATGTAAGTATTGATATAAGAATATTACAGATGATATAAAGCAGTTTATATTGACAACAACTAGCTAATTACGATACGACTATTTAAATAGGTGTATGCAAACATTCCAAGGCCGCTACCAACAAAATATGCACGCGAAAGACACTCACTTAGTGAAGCGCTTTTTGAACAAACACTTTAATTTACTTGGTCCGAAATTAAAACCACCTTTTAAAATCTATTTGCCTAAGATCGACGAGGAAGAAAATTAATGGAGTTGGCAATTGTTTTCCACAGACACCTTACACGCAATTGCTAGAATTAATGTCTACGTTAGAGTAAGAGAAAAGTGTGTACCTAGGAAAATACTTCTTTCACACTGGGTTTCTACATGAACACAGAGCTCCTTAGTAACGACTTTTTGCACCACTTCAGGGTTAGGTAACAGACTCTTTTGCCGTCCACATTATGTCAATCGTGTCAATTATCATCGAATTTCCAAGGGACAAATTCTGCATTCCATCAGTTACACACGGTCTTGAATAAATACAATAGGCACATTCAGCCTTTGATATGTACGTACAAGTACGACACAGCTCAGTCTAAACTAGTCCCCAAAATGTTGTCATTCTAGAGAGTCTGGCGATGAGCTAGTAAATGATAAGGAAATAATTAAGAATAGAACTAAAGACTAAATGCACTATATATTGATTTGCCTTCAGGGTGTATTCATTCAGGTGACAAGACAATTGGAGCTTTCTATCAAGCATCCCATGATATATTCCAAAACTATTTTGCGAAAATAACGAAGAAAGAAAGATTCCGTGATAATCAATTCAGAAAGTAGGAAGTTCAGTAAAATAAAACCAATACCTATGTGCTTCCTTCAGGCGCACTCCGTTTTGTCTGACGCAAAACAAGAAGCTGAAAAAAAAAGGAAAGAACTGTTGACACTGTACGAAGACACTGAACTTCGAATGAAGAAATTGGATAAGAAAATTCTTGATTTACTGGAACAGTATGTTGGAAACGTCGAAAAGAAGATGGAAAATCAAAAAGAGCGACTTAAATGCAAAGAGAATATTCTGCTTGTGGCAGGTAACTGGCTTATAAATATGACTCAAATATGGTCAACCACGCTTTTCTAGCTGTGAGAGACTCGTAAAATAAGGAAATGCGTATTGTACTTACTTGATCTTATCTTTTATTTCAACACTTATAGGTGAGACTAGTTCAGGAAAAAGCAGTTTGATCAATCTAATTATGGGAGAAGAACTTCTTCCATATTCTGTTCTTAGTACATCTTCCACAATATGTGAACTAAAGTTTGGAACAGAACGCCAAATTGTGGCCCATTTTAAGGACAAGGATCCAGAGACGGGATTAGCAACAAAGATTATTCGTTTACAAGAGAATTATGCTAACACAGCATCTAAGATGGAAAGTTACCTTCAACAGATTTCACCTTATGTCCATGTAAAGAGTGATCGCGAGAAAGGCTCAATATACAAGAAGGTTGAACTATTTTGGCCTCACAGTCTACTGCAGGTACTTTATTTTCGTGCACATTAACCAAAGAGCATTTACGATATAAGATGTGAATACATGAAATTCATGTATTTGAACTACGCATTGAAACGAGTTCAGAATGCTCAGGGCCTCCTTTCGCTACTGCTTAAGTAGCGTTCATAACCTTGAGGATCATGCACTCAAAAAATCAGCATGTAGGATGTTAACCATAGCACCTAATTTCAGCCTTCAAAATACGTATTTTGAACGAACTTGACGAGTTACATCAACTGCTTGACCCTCCTCTGTTATTTAAACTGATCACATCAACCACTGAGCCAAGCCTATTGTTTAACGTTTGGTATCTTAGAGAGGCATTGTTATAATAGACAGTCCAGGAGCTGGGGAGTCCAATTTCATGGACAGGATCGTCACTGAGTATCTGCCAAGAGCCTTTGCCTTCATTTATACCATTAACAGTTCCAATGCCGGAGGAGTTCGAGAAGACAGAGTAAGTAATGAATGATTATGAACTAAGATACCATTGCAATTGAAATCGTCTAAAATCTTTTCTTTACCTGGTAACTTCTCTTATTTTCATGTCTTTGGATACAAAACATATCCTTTGTGTCAAACATACACTTACTTCATTTCATTTGTATGTCCGCAGTGCATACTCATTATCCTCACTGCATACTCATTACCACAACGCGGTAGACTAAGTTATGGGAGGAGTCCGCGACTACTGTGGCAACTAAGGTATGTCGCGAGAAACGGTGGTAGCACCGTCAACCGGCGCCAGGGGAGGAGGGCGGGGCACCAAAAGCTTCCTACACCGGAACGCCGGCAAAATGACAGTGATTGAGGCAAAACCCGGGAATTTATACGCAAAGCCAGTGAAGCATCACGCCCGCCCTCGGGCGTGAAAGCACGGTGGAATTTGAGGGATTAAACAAAATCTCGCGATGCGCTAATTATGTATACAGTGAGAATGTATTCATATACACTTACTCAAGTAAGCTATGATCATCGCAGTTATGAACGCAATTTAAGCAATCGCGTATAGAAATCTGAAAAAGTCAGGACTTCAACGTTTCATAATCACTTCATATACACTTACAGTTGATCGTTCTCAAACTGATAACATCTCACTTATTACAATACAGCGTGTACGACAAACACCAACAGGTCATCGATTGCATTCTTCTCAAAAGCTCCTAATCACACGCACGCTTAAGGACGTTCATCATCTAATTGTTCATGCGCAACTAACCTGTGCAGGTAACGTTACAACAGTATGTAACGTATCAGTCACTATTGACTTGTCCCTAAGAGAAACAAATTAACATGGCGTCGAAACGCCGAGAGTAAAAATTGCAGACCGGCAAGAGAATGGAAAATTTATTTCACTTACTGAGCAAAAAAGAAGAGACACTGCCTCCCGACACTGTAAAAGTTTTATCGTGGGCACATAGGATAAAAAGCTGACCTGGACCGGAGAAAGTCCTCTTCAGACGATTTATTGATATGTCACGCAAAAGGGTGACGAAAGAAGCATCCCAACGCCCTTGTAAGCTTCAAACCAATTTTACTCAATAAGATCGTCCGTGAGCCCTTCCCTATTTTACACGAATTATTTATTCTACTCTCATTATCCTCCAAAAGTGATCAAATGAAACAAATATCACTGCAAGAAGTTTCATTTTGTTAAAAAAATTTTTCCGTCATGCCATCAAATTCCAGAAGTGGTTGAAACGGTAGTACTTGTGAGGACGCTTACCTTCAAAGTTTACGTCATCCCTAATGACGTGAAATTGTTGAAAATATCTACTCCTTAAGACCCTTTCAAAGAAACCTTCACTTCGCCAGTTTATTTCTAAGATTTTTGATGGATAAGTCGATGAAGCCATACTTCGTTATTATCGCCGATTTATTGCAAATAGGACATTTTTCCAGTGCCCTTTCCTCCGAGAAAAGGTCCCCTATTTATTTTCTTAACTGCAGAATAAGCAACTCATTCCCTTACTCCAGGCGAGAAATGCAAAAAATTTCCTTTATGGGAAGATTTTCGCGCGGACGTCCTTAGCTTTAATTTACAACATACAAGAATGGATAAATAATTCATTTCATCCAAAAAAATTGAAAATTGCAGCTTCAACGCCTCATGGAAGAAGTTACAAAATTCTCACTTCAAGGAGAAGGTCAAGTGCCGTCAAAGTGCGCTATTTTTGTTTGCAATAAGTGGGACCAGGTACCGGAAGAACAGCATCACGTGGTCAAGAGTTACATAGTCAAGAAACTGCAAAGATGCTGGTCCAGCCTTGATCCTGAAACGCAGATCATCTACATGTCGACTAAGAATGCCACCACAGCACAAAACCTGGGCATTATTCACGACGAGTTTTTCTCTTTGATGGAAACAGTTAAAACGATGGTTTTGAGGAGCATTGAATGTCAATTAGAAATTCATTGGAGGTAGCTTCAAGCTCCGTATTTTGTTTAAAAAACATAGTTGAAGGGCAACATATGCGAAGGGCACTTCTCTTTGACATCGATTGCCAAGAGGTTTAGTTTCAGAATAGAAAAGAAGGTGTCATTCGAAACCTGCCTTATATCTTCGAAACCAGAAATTATTTTCAAAAATAACGGCTCAAAATGGGTTGAAAGAAGTCTCGTCAATTTGAGGTTATCGTAAATGGTGAAATAAACGTAACTTGACAAACACAAAAATGTCCCATTTACATCGATGTCTAATACTTTGTGAAAAAAGGCTGCGGCAAAATAGGTCACAGAAGCCACATAGAAAGGGATAAAGTGGTAGAGGGACCACACTCCTTTAAAAGGCTTAAATAACACAATTCCATGGCTTAATCAATAAAATGTCATAAAGTTCGAGATCTTTATATGAGAAACTCAGTTCTGCACGCATTTTCATTGGTTTTCAGGTACACAAAGATGACGACAGCGCTCCATTCATGTTTGGCAGCAGCGTGATTTCTCTGAACCAATCAGAATACGTTGATTCGTAAAGCAACCAATGAATTTGCGTCATTTTGTATAGACAATAGCTTACGTCAAATGCCGGCTATTTTGGCAAGTTTCTCAAAATGGGGAAAAAATCCGCTCTACTCTTTTTCGATTATGCGTGATTTGTCTCTTAACTACATGAAACAAATAGATTCCAAGTCGCCGTGCCTCTGTTCAGTAAAACATCAATAAAGACGTCGAAATATAGCAAAAACATTAGTGACACACTCGGCTACCGACTCGTATACCACTTTTTTGTTCTTACCACATTTTGTCGTCATCTGTGATCTTTTACTAATCAGGCGCACGGCAACATGGAATTTGTTTGTTAACTAGTCGAGCCTCTCCCCTTCCAAT
>BLAZ01000609.1:304973-309973 GCA_014633955.1 Acropora tenuis
AGCATGTCTGCGGTATTGCCCATTGCACGTTACGGACATTTCAGACGAAATACGCTGGTAAACCTGGAGTCGACTTTCGCCCGACTGAAAACGAGCTTTTTCAGATCCATATCCGGCCTCTCCAAAATATTAACAAACTATTCAAACACCCCTTCATTTCTTCATTACGAATTCTCAACGCCATCACCATGAATTATCTTAACAATTCTCATCTTGAGCGCTTAACTATTTCTAAATCTTATTTAATGATAAAGTAATTCACTCAAGAAAAATAGGCTCGAGATTCGACTTTCCAAGTAAAGGAGAAAAAAGGCTACTCATTTAAAACAAACCACAAAGTTAACTCTGACCAAGGGCTTACGCTCGAAACGGTTGACAACTTACATTATCGATAAAAATGGGAAGCCTTGCTCGAGGAAAAAAATAACTAGTTTTCTCTTTAGTTTTGGCTAAAATCTAGTCTCCCTTTGCTCGTGGAGGGAACAGAGAACCTTCACATAACAATGAATTATCTTAACAATTCTCATCTTGAACACTACACTATTACTAAATCTTATTTAATGATATAACAATTCACTCAAGAAAAATACTCCAAATTCGAATTTTAAAGTAAAAGAGAAAAAAGGCTACTCATTTAAAACAAAACAAAAAGTTAACTCTGACCAAGGGCTCACCCTAGAAGATTTTAAATATGTTACGGTTGACAACATACATTATCGATAAAAATGGGGAGCTTTTTTCGCGGAAGAAAAGAACTAGTTTTCTCCTTAGTTTTGGCTTAAATCTAGTCTCCCTTGGCTCCTGGAGGGAACAGCGAAACCTTATACAACTCTCTATCAAAAAGGATTCTACGTAGCGTAAGTAATGTCAGCATGATTTTTTAAAAAAATAACAAATAACAATGAAATAATATTTCAAAACTTACATGCTGATAATTCAAATTTCGTAAACGATCAACTGCGATAGCGGCTTGCCAACACTCCACACGCATATATTAGAGACGTTTTCATTAAGTCTCAATTATTATTATTACATCAACACTAAAATTTGTTGCACGTTGGTATCGTCCGTTTCTCTTTTTTCCGCGCTTGAAGACGGTTGCGCAAATTGGAATTTGCCCTCCCGCTTCCTGATTAGCCTCCATCTCTTGTGATTGCTCAACAATACTGCTTTGGTTTTGACGCCCATTGGCCAATTAAGCTACACTTCAGTTTGTCAGAACTCTTTTATTTGAAGACTATAAAGGATGCAACTGAATGAGGCCCTTTAGTTTACGGTATTAACCGGCTGAGCGCCTTCCTTGGTTACAAACCAATCAGCTGCTTTGTGGTATTAGGCACTATTTAATTGGGCAGTATTTGACAGGAACCGAATTTAAATGTAGATAGTAACCTACACTGATGGGCAAGGGATAATTGAGATAAAATTCTGGTCATGAATTCTTAGTCAATAACAAATTGTGTGGCGTCGATGAACGATCGAATTCTAGGTAAAAATGCTGTAATGCAATGACTCTAATGATGGACCTTTCAAGTCAGTCTAACCCCACTTTTGAAATATACTCCACCTCATAACCTTTTTTAGGGATTCATACCATATTAGCCATGACAAACAGAATGGTAGAAAACTTAACAGGATGATATTTGCCAACAAACTGCTGAGACACAATCAACGCGGCCTCTATAAGTAGCGAAAATAACTGCTTTCGTTGGCAGCACGGTGTTTCCTTGGATTAATCGATTTTAAAGGCTTCTTTTCCTACAAAAAATTTCAGATTTCAAGATGCAGTAGAAAGTGTCTCTGGAAAACCAACCATCTTAGTTTGCTCCACCTTGCATGGGGTAAGACCAAAATAACAAACCGACAAATTAAACAACGAAATTATGTGCCAAGAAAAGAAAAAAAAAACATGGAAAAAAGCTGACTTGTCAATCGCCCAATCGGTTAAATGCCGTCAAAGTGTGCTATTTTTGTTTGCAATAAGTATGACCAGGTACGGGAAAAAGAGTACAACGAGGTCAAGAGTCACATAGTCAAGAACTGAAAAGATGCTGGCCCGGTCTTGATCCTGAAACGTAGATCATCTAAATATAGACCAAGAATGTCACCAAAAGCACAAAACCTGGGCATCATCACCAACGACTTTTCCTCTTCGATGGAAACAGTTCGAATGATGATTTTGAGAAGCATTCAGTGTCAACTGGGAATTCATTGGGGGTAGCTTGTGTAAAAAGCATAGTTGCGGTGCAAAATAGGGTACTGTTCTCTGTCGACGCGGTTACCACGAGGTTCAGTTTCAGAATAGAAAGAAGAAGCGTCATTTGGAACGTGCCATATACATTCGAAACCAGAAGTTATTTTAAAAAATAACGGCTCAAAATGAATTAAAAATCAAGTCTCGTCAATTTGAGATTATCAAAAATTGTGAAATAAAAGTAAATTGACAAACGCAAAAATGTTCCATTAACATTGATGTCTAACACTTTGTGAACAAAGGCTACAGAAACATTTTATCCTACAAATAGCTCACAGGAGCCACATAGAAAGGGAAACAGTGGTAAAAGGAACACAATCCTTTAAAACGCTTAAATAACAAAATTAAATGGCCTAATAATGTTACAAAGTTCGAGATCTCCTTAAACTATAACCTACAAAACGTTCAGCTAATAAAGGCTTCTCTCAACTTCATGACGATAAATTTGAAAACTCTGATGATGTATTTTGCAGGTGGTTAGAATACGTTATTCAACGAATAGAATAACTGTCCAACTCTAGGCGTTTATTTCAAATGCATCCAGATATCGTGAAGAGGTAAATGAAAAATTGGACAGAATTCGCCGACGCCTGTCCGACATTGAGTCGGAACAAAAAAAAAAGATGCCGAAACTTGAATAATGGACAATGGGAAGAGGATTATCAGTGTAAGTGATTGTCAGTGGGTTGCCTGCTAACCTGTGCCCGCTGTGCATTCTTTGGATGTAACTAAAAAAGTTTAAGATGGCAGACATTACAATCAGGTCTTCGCAGACGCTCGCAAATCCATCCTTAAAACATTTTCAACAGCGTTACAATTTTGCTGAGTCACAACTACAGAATTTACAAAGTGCCGTTATAGTCAACAACAATAGTGTCCAACAAACGTCTCTACCGCAAGAAAACGTTACTACAGGTGACAAGGTCACTATTAGCGTTTTAAGTCTGATCTGGATTCCTCTTGGTCTCATTGCTGTGGTGTTTGGTGCTACAGTTGTGGCTATCAAGGCCATCAAAGAAAATATAGAAGATAGAAGTATTAAAAAGTATTAAAAAATACGAAGCAAACAAGTGTGCTTTCATGGCCAACTCAGCCGCAAAATATTTAGAAGAGGCCAAGTGTAAACCTGCTCTTGGGGAGTTCGTAAAGAAACAATTTCTCTCTTAAACAGATCCGCAAGTTCGCATCCCTCAGTTGATAAAAGCCGAGGCAAGATGTTATGTGAATATAACTCAGATAAAAAGCGAAACACTGCGGTGGCTTGTAATCTCTACCAGCCAAACTTGGAAAAGTTTTCCAAGCTCCGAGTAGATCTCGCAGTTTTTTGGATTCAAAGAAGTCTTAATTAAGCAACATCAACAGAAACTAATTGGAATGGAAAGAAGACGCATCCCACCGCCTTGACAATGTTTCGTCTGCCTGTGTGTACATAGAAATGATGAACAAACGGGGAGGTTCTCAACCTGAAGCACTTGAAGTGTGTCATCAGGAACTCAACAACCATTACGCACGCAAGCGACGTTGTGGCAGAGGTTGAACTTCTGAGTTAGTTGAATAAATTTCCACCAAAAAGAGATTACAAACATTCTGAATAACCCTTGAGACAGACACACAAGAAGAGAAGGACCAGGATGGCTTTCAACGTGGTAATAGGACCGAAAGACAATCCTCATAAGACTCAGCACACGGGCAATAACACAATTTAACGCCACACATTTTCCAATAAACTATTATATCAATCATTTCAATGCGTTTAATAAGTATTATTTAACAAACAAGCGTTAACCCTAAACGAGATTTCAAGTAGGCAAGTTTCAAATCATGCTGAGCCGTCTTACGGCTAAACAAAACATCTGCAAATGGTGTTTTAATTTAAGCTCAGGGTAGTTTGTAAAACAATTTTCACCGCTTAATTCTGCAAAGTGGTTTTAAACTAAGGTTCTCCAAAGCGGCTTCTAACAAAGATAGTAAGAATCATCTCTTGATTTGTCAAATTTGACTTGATCTTCCATATAATCCAATGATATACGCGAAACTCATTACTAGTCTCTTCAATTAGCTCCTTCTTTGTATATTAATAAGCTATTAGAGCTAAAATCATTATTTGAGCCTTACGTTGACACTATTTGTCCATTGCGGTGTCTTATTTATAGTGTTAACGATCAAATAGGTTGAATCTGAAAAATTTGTGGTATGCAATTATATCAAAGCTATTAGAGACAAAAAGGCTATTTTTTTACGGTTGGCACTGCAAACTATTATGGCCACCAACACATCCCATTTACAGCTAATTTGTTTTGTACCAAAACAACAACAACAAAGAAAACGAACAACTCAGACCAACATTTTTAGCATGGTGTACAGTTAACATGAACTTCATAATCTAATGCAACTCGGTACATACCTTCTCCTTTGCGCTTCGTATTCTGTCCTGCATGAAACATTTCAAAACCGCACTACAAACATAACAAAAAGTATAAAAGTAAAGTTAAAGTAAAGTGCACGACAGCTTCGTGTCGCGCAAGTGTCAACAGTTGAAATAATAGGAAAAACAAAGAACTAGAAGAGGTCAAAGAATCTATGACCACTGATATCAGGTTTCAGTCAAAACAAAGAGGAAGCTTTGTCAAAGTCGACCAACCCTTTGTTTTACTAAACATAAGTCCAGGTTTATCGTTTCCCCAGATTCTCTGAGGAGAGGTTCAGTCTGTACACTTTATTCTCCAGTTCCAAATGAACTAACGGA
>BLAZ01000609.1:380050-384768 GCA_014633955.1 Acropora tenuis
GATTATAAAATAATGTAATATTTTAGCATTCTAGTAGATATATTGTAAATCTAAGATTGTTTGAGAATTTGTCAAAATTTAAAATTTCACGCAATAAAAATTATTATTATCATCATTACCTAGTATTAATATTATTACTATTACTACTTTGATTGAAAAAGATCATCTGGGTGATTGGAGTCCTGAGAAGGACAGTCCTTCTCAGGACTCCAATCACCCAGATGATCTTTTTCAATCAAGGTATGTTACTCCTGGGTTCAAACCATTTTCTTATTTACTATTACTACTGTTACCTATTAATGCCTCTTTTGAGGACTGGATGTTGTGCAAATCACAATCAATCATGCTAGTGATTGATGTTTCATTTCACGAACGATGTTCTGGAAAAAGCTCCATCGACTCTTTCAAACCAAATGTAACTATAAGAAAGTACTCAATATTGTCACTAGATTATAGCTTGGACAAGCTTAAGGTTCAAAAGCAACTCACCGCTTGGGTCAAGAGGTTGTTTATTAGATTTCATCTCCTTCTTTCTCTGATAAGAAGAGGACAGTCATGAAAGCCATTTGCCAATGACAATTATTACAACCGTATCTAGTAATTTCATTCCATGGTCATTTTGTTTCTAAGTATTAAGAAGTTATTTCACTGCGAACCAGAAATTTGTTCAGTAGACTCATCCTTTTATCCAGTTACAGAGAGAAATAGCTCAGTCTTTGAGCTTGGAACCAAAAGGCCATGTAAAAAAAATAAATGACAGTAAGCCATTGCAACAAGATAAAACGACACTGATAACTACACTGGGGGCCATTTAAAAGATGGCATTCAGCATAGCATGTCCAAACCTAGGAAAAACTATTTAAACTGTTTCAATAATTTGAAATTTACCCCCAGAATTATGACCATAAGGCATTTTAAAAGAAGATACTCTCAAAAAAAAATCAAATATTAATGCTCGGACTTTAATTTATGTGTATGTAATACTTTTCTTTAGGTATGACCTAGCATCAGTATATCTCTTAGTAAGCACACTGTGATTGGTCAATTTTGGTCCTATCCACTGTACAGCCCATTACAAGGCCGCTAGTTTCCTTTCGTGTGTGCCTGATTAATACATCAGTAACCTCATTTTCTTGGTCCATACTGTAAGTTACAGATCCTCATTTTTTTTCGTTGATTTATGGCCTGCGTGCTTCGTGCTTGGGCCTTAAATCACTGGGGAAAAACTTGATCTGTAACTTTTACTGTACAGACCTCAAACTCAGTTAGTAAGAGGTGTAACTTATAGCACCAAAGAAAATTATTAGGCTGACAATGTTTGGGGTTTTCTTAACAGTAAACCTGTTGCACAGCACACAAAAAAGCCTTTTCTCAAATGTGTTTGTGTCAGTGTGCATGTTTTTTTCTTCCACCTCCACAATGTCTGTACCAATACGTTGATGTGACAGAAGCTTACACCTACTTTGCTCACTTTCTAGATGGTACAAAAGAGAATGATACAAATTTGTTCTTCAATGCATACATTTTCCTGATCTTTTCCATTGCTAAGATCTAGTTTTTTCTTGTAATGTCTGATGCCACCAAGATGTGAGAGGAGGTGCCTCGTTGTGAGGTGTGTTGCAACCCCATCAAAGGTCTTTTCAGGAAATGTAGAAATGTATGCTTGGATTGGACTATCAAGATCTAGCTTGCCTTCTTCCCACAATTTGGCTGAAGAAAATGAAAATAATAATAATTATTATTAATTTAAAAAATCAAAATTGTAGCAAGAGATGCAATTCTTCAAAGTTGTCTCAGGAAAACAAGTCTCCAATACTGTAGCTCTGTGGTAGACCATCTGCAGTAGGAATCTGGACTCCAAGATAGGAGCAATCAGATTTTTCCCCAGTTTCCCTGAGACAGTGTTAATCAAAAAATTGCATCTCTCACAAGTCTAACCCTGCTTAAAGTTTCACAACACCTTCATTAAAAAAATAGCAATAATAACAATACTTTTGTACTTCAAATCTTTCAAAAGATAATTTAACATATTACCCAGACATAAAAGTTGTGCATGTGCTCTCATGTTTAATACAATAAAAATGCATTCACATCTAGTTCACATTATGCATTTCCATTAAGGAGCAAAAAGCAGGCTACTAAGGCTTTGCATTTCCAGCTAGCGTCAAATTTTCAGCATTCCAGCTTATTTCTTTTCCCTTAGATTTTTCTCTACGGCTGCAGCTAACGCATAAAAAAATGAGCTTCAGTGCAACAAATTTCGGAGAGAGTTTTTGCAATGGCAAATTTCCACCTGATATTTGCCGTTTGCCAAAAATGTGAAGCTACTTGCCCTTTTCATTGGCATTGCACACAGATTATTCGTAATGATGTTATTGTCAAACTATAATATCATTTAACATCTTCATACACCTAAATAATAACAAATGTGAGCAATGATGAGGATGAATTATCATTCAAAATTAATCTCAAGCAAAAGCAGTAGTTTTGTGCTTTCCCAATTAGGGAGACTGTTGTCATATACTGCACATGCTTAAATTGGCACCCAGGGTGCTTATTTAACTTTCGAAGGTGAAAAGGGAATGCTAATTCAAAGGGGGGAGGGGTCTTATTTGAAGGAAAGGGGTGGTGCTTCAATAATCATTCTTTCAATTTCCAGCCTCAATAAAACGTTTTTATTTGAATGGAACCCAAACTGCAACATCAAGCCCATAAAGAGAAAGATATCGGTTGAATTGACCAGAGCAAGGAAGCTTGAAAATCGCCTCGTGACTGTTGGGCGCCTACTTTCATAAGGAACTCACAAAATTAATGTGAAGCACTTAAAGTCACATGGATACTTCCTTCAAGGAAATGAGAGCAAATATCTGTACTGATTGTATTGTTACATGCCCTCCAGTTTCAAGTACAAAAATTGTACGACATTCCCAATCATAATTTCTTTGTCAGAAAGATTTGAGGAGGGCAGAGTGGGGGCAGAGCGGAATGGGAGTACTTACTCAATATTTTTAACCTTAGGAGGAGCTGGAGCCCATCACCAAAATTGTTGTTCCCTTTTTTTTCCTACAGAAAAACCTTTAAACAATAATTTTTTTTTATTTCAAAAATCAGTAAACAAACCTGCAGCAGTTGCAGTGATAGGTTTACTGATGCTGGCAATTCTCATGACTGTTTTTGAGGAACATAATACTCTGTTCTCTACATCAGCAAATCCAAATCCCTCACTCCACACAATCTTTCCATCAACACTTACAGCAACACAAACTCCCGGACTGCCTGACTCTTCTTTCATGCATTGAACAAGAGACGTCGACTCATCTATAGCAGACTGAAGGCTTAAACAAGTATCCTTGGCTTCATTTGCCTTTTTATGTTGCTGATCTCATGTTTAAAGAGAGTACCATCAAAAATGCATCTTTCTACAATATTGTGGCTATTTAACAATTACTGCAGCCAAGGTAACTATAGTTAATTGTCAAAAAAGAACTGGCTAACTGATTATATTTATCTTCTTTCTTAATTCCTTTGTCCGGCAAATCATCAACGGGTAAAATATAGATATTTCTCTTCATTGCTGTCACATAGTAACATCTTTTTCAAAGCACCCTCTTCCTGAAAAGACTTTGTAATGAAGTCAAAATCATTGAAATTCTTTCCACCTGCGTTTATGCCGCTTTTCCATTCTTACATCTGGAATTTTAACAATACATCATTTCATAGCAGGGAACTAGGGTTTCTCATTTGATAGCAGGGAACTACGGGTTTAACAATCACAAATCAAAAATTATTAATGTAAGGAAGGATACTTGGATCGGCTGTGTAGGATGATCATTTTCTTTGTTTACACCAGATTCTTCTTTGCTCTTGGCGTATATGTTGTCTGTTAAGGTCTTCCAGCAAACACCCGAAACTCCCGCCAACCCGACACATCCGAGAATTAAAGCATTCAAGGAAAGTCCCTCTCCTTTCGAACTGCCCTGTGAGTTAGTAAAGGTACACATGTTTCTCACCACATTCCTTCTACGGAAACAAAAATAACGCAACTTTTCTGTAAAGGCGGCCATGTTGTTTCAGTGCTTACCAGTACGACTCTGCCTTGACGGAAGACACCTTACGACACTCCTTATAACCGTGGAGGCGCTCTCTGTTCCAGACTTTATAGACATGCAAACAAACCATGAAATGCTTCTCTGGCTTGGCATCCGCTGTAAGCAAAGCACGACAGCGTACAAGCTAGAGAAGCAAATCTTATCGCAATTCAGCCTATAGGTTTAAACAAAAAGTACGAAATTTAACAAAAATTAATAAAGTCCCACGACGAGAAAACTATGAAGCCCTTCAGTATTAAAAAAATTACTTTTATGATCGTAAAGGCTATGGGCAGATGTATTACATGCCTGGTTGTAGGTACGCATTTTACGTACCTCGAGTCCGAGAATTCTTCAGTCATCGCAAGCAAGCAAGGATTCAGGCAAGTGACAGAAACTGGGACCCAGTCGGCACGGAATGAACAAGCCTCTGCGCGCTCAAATTCACGAGAGGTGCTTTGTAATAATTACCCTTTCGTGCGATAGTTCCCCAAAAGTTGTGTTTATATGGCAATCTGGTTTCTCTGATTCCGATCTAGCGCGAGTCTGCTTAAAAAATTTGAGCGACGTTTTGTCGACTTAGGGACGGACCATTAGAAAAGTGATGTGGGGGATTTTCAGCTGTTACGA
>BLAZ01000609.1:423290-425790 GCA_014633955.1 Acropora tenuis
TCTCTTAGTTCACCGCAAAAACAAATCAAAACAAAAAGAAGTGTAAGCACAAGCACAAGAATAAGTTTTTTTTCTTGTTAAGAGGCGCAATAGCAGTGCAAGCTCAAGGTTACAGTGTCAAGTGGAAATCAACGTCGACGCAAGCACAAACACAAGCACAAATGAGACACTTTTTGCTCCATTGAAGTTAGCGCAAGAGATTTGGCCACAACCTCGCAACCTCGTACCCAGCGTCTCTCTCCTTCCCCTCCGACGACAACGGAGAGAAGGAAGAGAACCACTGGGTACGAGGTTGATTTGGCCAGACATTAGACCGACATAAGCTTGTGCTACTTTCTGTTTTCATTTGCATTATTTCGATGCAAGCACGGGCGCAGGTAAGAGAAAGGTAAAAAAATTGTGCTTGGCCTTGCGCTTACTTTTATGCTTACGTCGGCTCGTTTTGACGACATGCGCTGTTTTAGGTGCACTGATGCTTACCTTCGTGCTTGTGTCACTAGTGAAGCTAGGCTTTTATGCTAGTACCCATGCCAGCCTGCGCTTTTAAAGCTTAGTGCTTCTTGTTGTACTTGCGCTTCTGATTGCATGGCCGGTGAAACTGGGCCTTAAGACTTGTGTTAGCTCCGTCTACGTGAAAAAGAAAAAGTTACTGTGAGGATAATTGTGAACAGCAAAAAACAGTAAACATTTCGTTATTCCCATCAATTTAATTATTGCTATAATTTATTAACAATCATTTAAGTATCGAAAGAAGTTCTCTGGAATTCATAGTAGTAATACTTCTTTTTCTTTCTACTCGGCACCTACGTTGTAGCTGGAGATTAAAGAAAGCTTTGCTTTTGCACCCTTTGCCTCTCTCTCAAGTTGCAGGCTGCTAGACCACGTGCGCTGTCTGCAGGTTTACTCTTTCGCGATATGTACGCGTGTGTAAAAAGTAGCCTTTGCCTCGGTCCATTCCCGTGCAAAAAGATGTGTACAACAAAAACAATAATAATAATTACTTTTTAACAAATTTTCGAAAAGTTTGGATATTGTCTCAGCTTTTTTCCTATTTTTTTCGCTGCAGCACAGTGTTCATTCTTTCTTACAAATCAGGCATTGCTTCTTTGAAAGCAGGAGACCTAGTGTTAACCAACTCACCCTCCAAAGCAGATTTGTAAAATGAAAAATTTAAGAGCGTCTTCTCCCAGCATGGCCCAATGAAGCATAAACATATTTCAGAGGCTGCAAGGTATCAACAAATGCCTGGCCAGAATTGTCATTCATGCATGGCTCCAGTTGACATCACAGTGGAAGGGATTAGAAAATTACTTTCAAATCTAAATCCTTATAAGGCTTTTGGCGCAGACAGTATACACGTGCACCCACGTATGTTAAAAGAACTAAGCGCAGTGATTGCCCTTTCACGATTAGCCTTGTGAAACAATTAGCCTTGTGTAACAATTACCCTTGTGTAACATCTTTAGAGCTTCTCTTCAGTTTGGTGTAGTACCGTCAGATTTGAAACGAGCATACGTAACACCCATTTACAAAAAGGGGCCCAAGCAATTGCCCGAAAATTACAGACCAGTGTCACTTCCACGTATTTGTAGTAAGATCATGAATCAGTTTTACTTTCAAATATTGTACGTCACTTTGAAAGCCAACATATATTAAATATCTTTCAACATGATTTCGAAGAATCCATTCTTGTGAGACTCAGTTGATTGGCTTTATCAATGATGTTGCAAGACACATACAAAATGGAGGGCGGACCGACGTGATTTTCATAGATTTCTCAATTGCTTTCGACAAAGTATCCCATAACATTACCCGCTTGTCTATGCTTCATAAATTTAGAAATAATTTAGCAAATGTAGATAAATAAATGCTTATCTTCACCTAATTACCTATTCTTCTACGCGTTTCTCTGGTCATTCATATATGACTCTAAATACAAAGTGCAACTTTTATAGGTATTGCTTTTTTTTGCGAGAACTATACAGGAATATAATAAACCACCAAAGAAAGTAGCGTTAAAAGAATCAATTACATCTTCCAGGGGTGAAATTTCTAAAATTTAGTTCTAGCTCCATTTGTATTTAATACATTTTTTTTTCTAATGAAGTCCTTTATATTCAGAATTGAATGTAGGACTTAAGTGGTAAAAAAATAAATAAGTAAATAAGTATTAACTAGCCACTGAAAAATAAAAGTAAAACAAATCATGTAATTACTTTGTAATTGCTGGCCAATTATAGGAAATTTTCCTTCTTGTTTTGACGTCATTTGAATAACTAGCCAATCAAAAACGTTAATGTATCTTCACGTCACGTTCGTCACGCCAGGAGAATGGAGAATTTTCAACCGCGAGGCGCAAAGCAAAAACAACCAATCCAAGTTCAGATGCTAAAATCTTTTAACAGTTTGCTGATACCGAAGTTCACTGTGTCAGCAAGGGGAACATCTGGCCAGAATTTTTTTCCAGCCCACATTACGTGCGTGAATATTTTTGGGACGA
>BLAZ01000609.1:449788-452288 GCA_014633955.1 Acropora tenuis
TCTTACTTCATGTCAAAAATTGATAAACCATCATCTTAGAGGGAATGAAACTAACGCAGGTTAACGAACAATGAGTACCACTTCCAGTTTAATATTTTCACTTCCGGTTATTTTTGTCTTGGATAGGTGTGGGGGAGGATCAGATGTTTTTGGTTCCGTAAGTCATGTATTAATCCATGCAAGGAAGTGGGAGGGTCACGACTTTTTTTGCCTAAAAAAATTCTAAACTACCCGGGCCCACTCCCCCTCTCCCATAAAAAAAACTCTAACTGGGTTATTCTTTTACTTTGTAGTTTGGCTAACTTGAAATAAAAGAGGTAAACCACAGATGGAAACTGTTCTGCACGAACACGATGCCTCCTATTGTTGCCGCGCATACTTTCTATGCATCCCGGGATAGCCCGGGAAAATAGCACAAACGTACTTTCAGTAGCTTGGAACATAGTTGCTTGGAAAGAGGATTTAATGGTTAACGTAAGCGACCTACCAAATATAGAAGTGTGTCATGACAATCTCCCATGAAGCAACGCGCTCCATTTTTCCGCCATTCGAGAGCGAAAGTGTGAGTCGTTTTGGCTTCCACCTTCCCCGCAGAAATGTCGAATTTAGAGCTATTAAGCGCAGGATTCTCTGCAATCCTTGGCACCACCATTGTGCCACAGAAAAATGGAGCGGAACTTTCGATTCATGATCTTATTCAGCAGACTTATGTGATGAGACCTCCGTCATCCGTACGAGTTGGCAGTGAGCTTGATGTCTTCGTTGAAGGCTTGACGGGCAAAACAAGCGCTATTACGGTGACAGAGAAAAGCACTGTTGATGACATGAAAACCATCATTCAAGATAAAACAGGGATACCGCATGAACTGATTAGACTGACATTTTCTAGTAAACAGCTCGAAGACGGTCAAATAGTGAAGCGCTATGGACTAAGGCAAGATTGAACCGCTCACCTTTCGCTTCGTTTGCGTGGTGGCGGTCCTCCAATGCCTCGTACATTAGACACGAAAGAGCTTGATCCAGATTTTGATTACGATGGCATTCGAACAGATGAAGCACCTGGAGAATGGGCGGTTTCTTATCACGGAACCAATAGACCACTTTCATAAATGGCGGCGCATTTTGTTATTCCTTTGTATTTATGTTAATTAGACCTACTCGCCTCACTTTGGTTTGAATTTTCTTTAGAATCTTGCCCTTGGCAGTGAGGCCAATAGGGCTTATTAGCATCAAAACAAAAGAATATTAAATTTGATCGCCATTATGAAAGAGGTCTATATGAGAAGCGCTAACATGATTTTGAAAGAGGGGTATAAACCAGGGCCAGGAGCTGCGTATGGTAAAGGCATCTACACCAGTCCAAACCTTGAAATGGTTGATCGTTTCTATGCACAGGAATTCACTCATGAAGAGAAAACTTACAAAATAGTTCTGCAGAACCGTGTTAATCCAGATTGCCGTAATGGCCACCTTGAAATCATCCCTGCCTCTCAAACCGATGTTGGAGCTGATTACTGGTTGTCTGAATATGGCAAGGATGTGCGCCCATATGGAATTCTTATCCGTGAAGTTCCAAAGTCCACATCCCAGTCAGCATTCCATTCCAACAACGCTTGTTCAATCTCTTAGGGGATTTGCCCACAGCCCAACTCACAGTCTGTAAAGAAAGGGGAAAAAGAGGAAGAGGAAGACTAATTAATTTTTTCATGTTGGCGAACAAAATCAAGCATATGGCTTGCAAACGCATTGCAAAATATTTGCATTGCATGAAGTAGTAACTTTTTATTCTCTAATAATCATGGTCAATTGATTTGATTTGATTTATTACAACTCAGCTCAGTTGACATGACATGATATTAAATTTACATTGGTGTCAAAACGCAGCACAGCTAAGGAATAAGAAAGAAATTGTAACAAAAAAATAGAGAGCCAGTTGGGATCATCCAAATAGCATAGGCCAATCTAATAGACCACTTTCATAAATGGCGGCGTATTTGTTATTCCTTTGTATTTATGTTAATTAGACCTACTGGCCTCACTTTGGTTTAAATTTTCTTTTGAATTTTGCCATGGCAGCGAGGTTAGAAAGGCTTATTAGCATAAAAACAAAAGAATATTAAATTTGATCGCCATTATGAAAGAGGTCTATGGATAAGCCCAGCAATAACATACAATTTCATATAGAAGTTGAAAAAAACAAATATATATATATATTTTTTTTAAGAATTTCTTCGTGCACTAGGGCAGATAAGTAGAATAACAATTGAGGATAGAGTTCTTAAGGGTTTTAGGAAATATTCAATGGAAATTAGAATTAGAGCATCCGAATAGATAACGGAGGGTTGTGAGTTCAAATCCTCAATCAAATGGGGCTCGGATTTTTCCGAGTTCCCAGCAGGTTCCAGCAATCTAATTTCAAATATATGAATTAGAATTAGTTATACCTATGGGCAACGAGTTCCAGAGCTGAGGGCCACTGAATTTCAAGGAGCATATGCCA
>BLAZ01000609.1:510118-512618 GCA_014633955.1 Acropora tenuis
TGAGGTTGTAAAGATAAAAATTCAATATGCACTACCCTATATCATAACAAGGAAGAAAAGAGCCCTTTAATAGACCTATTCAGTGTTGAAGTTAGCCAAATTGCTAAACGCACTTTGCATTCTGAGTGTGTTGGTGAAGAAATCCCTTTTCTCTTAGTCGCATGAAAAAAAAATGCGGTAATGACTTGCACAGTCCTGCCACGGTAACAGTATTCCACTTTAGCCTTTTGTCTATGCTTTTGCAAATTTTGTAGCCCTGCAAACTGAAAAGGGGAATTTTTAAAATGATTGTTTCCTAATTTACCCATCGCGAATGTATTGCTTTTGGCAAATTTGGGGAAATTGTAGAATAGGATCTGGTCACATGTCTGTATATCTTTCGTTTGCGATTGGGTTGGGACGCAAGTGTTTCGGGACTAAAGGCTTTAGAGTGTCATTGCGACTAGATTTAAAGGGACGAAAGTTCTTTTCAAGCCCTTATCTTATTTACCTCGGTGAGCAATGCTTTTGTTTATGTAACAAGGTATTCCTCGATGGGCTTGCGTCCTGGCATGGCACAGAGAAGTGACATGTGACCGAAACCAGCAATGGGCCTATTCAGGGCCTCTCGGGGCCAGCGCATGCACATTAGTCGGAGGACAGATAACAATAGCAGCTTTTGCTATGCAATGGTATGGAAACGAGTGGTCCTGTATTCTGAAGTGTAGCTGCAAATTGCTGTTGGTAGCTTTGTACGCAATAAATAATAGAATGGAGTCTAAAAGAAATAAATAATAGAATAGAATAGAATGGCGTTGAATAAACTCGCCATTCTATCTGTAACATATAACGTTGAATGAAAGTCGGAATGTCAAGCCCGCAGTGCCAGCGGGACTGTTGAAGACGGGTGTCTAGAAAACTCAGAACTCAGATCCCTCAGACCCTAAAAACTAAGATCCCTTGGGTATCTCGCGACTCACTGTTGAAGACACCTGAAATTTTCGAGGTGCACAAATGAGACAATCGCTGAGATTGTCCAGCAAGTGTGAGGATCATTTCTTCAATTCATGCTTGTCGGAAATTTTGGATTTAACCCCAAAAGGAGACCATCTGGGCGTGGCTCAAGCTTTCTGTGACCCCTAAAGGAGACCAACCTGGGCGTGGCTTAAGCAGATTTTGACCCCTAAAAGAGACCGCTTAAAACACACAAATTCGAAAACAAAATAAATGAAAAAGAAAATTTGACTTCTGTTTCTCTTCACGTAATTCGGTGTCTCTTGGAGGCTTAATATATTAGCGCTGTGCTCGGAACACCCTAAGCAAGACGACGAGCATCCCCGTCTGTTTCATAAGGGATTGTGCCCCCCAGGTTAGTCAAGTCCCCTCACACGAGCGCCATAGTCGGATGCTCAGTGACCAGTGTTACAGAGGTTGTGGGTTCAATTCCTACCTGGCACTCTAAAATCTTTTCACTAGTTCCTTCGCCCATTGCCAAGCAACCATCGCTCGATAGAACATTTGTCCAATCATTTGAATGTTGCTCATTGCAAAAACAATCCAGCATCTCCTCAACCTCATGGGCTCTGGATGCCTGGATTGAGGCTATGGAAGACCTTGAGTATGCTATAATTATTGGAGACCTTCACCAAGAACTCCAAAAGAGGAGCTTCTAATTAAAGTAAATTTAAAGTTTCTTGATTGTTTACTGGAAGATAACAAAAATTTAATCATGTTTGCTGTTAATGTAATTTCTCAAAATTCGCAGTTCAAAATGATACATTTACCGATGAAATCTTAACATTTTTACAAAGAATGCATAAAATGTGTATTTTTCTACAGAATGCTGGTGTTCTTGTTACCTTTTTGAGTTGTGGATAGTTTTCTTTGCGCATTGAGATTTGTGGAAATATTATTTAGAGAACTTGAGGCATGTTATGAGGGCTCACCGCAGAGAGGAGTGTTGTATGCTTATTTTATAAGGCAATGTTTATTACAAGTATTGTTTTCAAAATGTCCAATATGATGTTAAAACAAGTAAACAAGAGAAATTTAATTAAAGTAAACAATTGATTGCAAAATAATTTTATGGAGAACTAAAAGTTCTTGATATTCAATTTCCAATCTTTTTCCTAGGGTCCTTAAAATGTCAATAACCATGTTAAGAATAGGACGCTTTTATTTGTCTACAAATAATGGTTCGTGGTTTTATTTGGCCTCCAAATGTTGCCCGGGACCTGAACAATTTTGAATCTTTGCTGTTAAGATAACATTTTAGCCTCCCAATCAGGAAGGGTTCACGTAAACCTGGATCACTTTCTACAAGTTGCATTGACAAAATTGCAAGAGCTGCATGACCAATTATTAATAATTGTAACTATTAACAAATGTTGGAGGGCCACATGCTTTGACATTATAATCTTTGGCCTTTTTGTCAAATATGATAATAATTATCAAAGAAACCCTAACCCACAGCTTACAATGTTAAATGATAATTATTACTTTATTATTAAGTTATTGTTAT
>BLAZ01000609.1:607587-612587 GCA_014633955.1 Acropora tenuis
GTATATTTAACAGCTGACCGATGTGTTCCATTAAGGAGTTGTTTAGATTAGTTGTTCTTTAGCTTTGGTAATAAACCGTTGTTTTGCTCATAACAGTCTCATGAGGCGAGTTAACAGGGCGAAAAAAAAATTGAAAAGATGACTTTTCAAACTCTGGCGCTTTAACAGAGCAAAATGACCAACGCTCGAAACGCTGTGAAGAAAGACCAACTCTTGAAAGTGAGCTTTTAAACGTTTCCTTCGTGTTTACCCCTCCACTGATGCAACGCCAAAGTTTCGTTAGCAACAAACCACTTTATTCGCAAAGCTGAGTCTTACAAATCGGGTTTGAGCGATTTCCGACAGTGGTGGCGTTTGCGTTGGGCTTCGAAGGAGGAACGATAGAGCAAGAGGGTTCTGGCCGGTTCCTTCCCTTCTCTCTCCCTTTTGCTCTTTCATCTGAACCAGAAGAGTCTCCGAACAAACAAACATATACGTATTCGACATCATTTGTGCTAGGGCGCCAAGTTTGAACAAAGCCTAAGAAAGATTTCAATAGCTGTTATTACGGTTGAGCCTGCAGTCTAGTCTTTCATTTACTGCTGCATGCAGACGAGGCTAATGAGTCAATACAATGGAAAAGGACTCATACGGAAATCCTGAAATAACAATGGACAGAACCAGTTTTTCTGAGCCTGCAAGAATGAACACCTGCAGCAAACCATTGTTTTAACGAAAACCGCTGGTCAGCAATCTGGTTCTGGTCATTTCTTCCGGTCATTTCTTCCGGTCATTTCTTCCGCTCATTGCTTCCGCCGGAAGACCCGAAACAGTAATGACCGGAACCACATTGCTGTCACCGGTGATAATAAACAATTATTGGATGAGGTTTTTGTGACATCCTGAATAATCAAGGTCGAAGTAGGGGTAATCAGCCGAAGTCGACTCGTGAAGCTGATAACCCTTACTGAGACCTTGATTATTCTGGATATCACAAAAACCGAACATAATAATTGTTTTGTTGTACATTGAATAAAAAGGAAATGGTAGCGACAGTGACTGGAACTGATAATTTATTCCTGAAGATGTAAAATCACAAATCATACAAATCGGCTGCACATTTTTAATTCTTTTAGTGTGTTGTGAGTCCTTGCCTCAGCTATTTTTTCGATGTCTTGGTCGGTCAACGAAGCAAACCTGGAAGTCTTCACTGACGGCAAGCAACACAAAGCGCGCGAAATTGGCATGATTACCCTTAGAAATCATGCACCGCTGTCATGCATGACATGATTATCAATGACCTTGAGCGTCCTTGACATGATTATTGTAAAATCTGCAGCTACTAGTGGTGTCACAGGCGTTGATTTCGAAAATTTACTGTACGTTTTCGGGCAATCAGAAAAGAGATAGTGACTAAAATGAATAACAACTGTAACAATAGCCATTAAAATCAATCAGATGGTAAAGGAATTCAAATGAATTTTCATGTTAAACGCACAAGGGGATTTACCCGTGAAAATCTCGCTTTCTGTTGGTTGGCAACGACCGAAATTATTCTGAATTTTAAAAAGCTCTTCATAATTTTCATTACAAGGACTTCGTACACGTTTCGATACGCAGAGATTCAAGGTCGATCAAACAAGGGAGTGGTTAGCAATCAATTGGTCAAATCTGGAAACATCATCATCTCACCAACAATATTGCGAAGGTTGCAAAGAGACTCACAAATACGTTTTTATTTTGTTCAAGCGTTGAAAATCATCGTCTATAGCATTTTTTTAAGCCAAGACCTTTCTTCTTGTTTAAACACTCCAGCTTTTTCATCTTCTCGATCGCAATACGTCCCTAAGGTAAGTGACTTGAGATGTTTGTCTACATTGTTCCTTGGAATGTGTGCTTTGGCAACTTTTAAGCATTTTTTTGCTACCTTAAATTCTTTGAGAAGCTCTTAAAAAAAGAACTTGACAAACGCCAAGCTTCGTTATTCCACGGGAAGCCTTAGAAAGATTAGGCAATTAGAGGTTTAGGCTGCTGCAACGAAAACGTCACTTCGTAATAGAAATTTGCGGTTGGTTGTGTGTTCTACGATTATTCCATGTTATACGTTGATCACGTTGTAAGAAATGGCTCGAGTGTATCTGCCCTTGAGTGGCACGAGTGCTTTCCATGTTAAGGCATAGAATGAAAGATTTGCTTCAACAGGTTTGATCTGCATTGCTTTGTCACGCGGTGGCCATGTTGGTGATGCATGAGAACGAATTGAAGAAGGGAAAAGAAAAGTTTTCTTTCCGTTCGGACTCGATATAGCGGCCATGTAACAAAAGCCTACTGGGAAAACAAAATTTGCAAGCTAAAGATGTCTGTCACGCCTTCCCAGCTGTTCAGTTTCGTTACCCATCACGTGATTTTTAGATACAAAACTTAAGCCAACAGACAACGGGTCAGAACCCCAGAACCCCTCGGTAGTTCTTAGTGGCCTCGTTCGAGGTCAAGTTTTACAAGTTTTACGTGTAACCTTACAGTCCTTGACGATCCTGACAGTCTTCGGTACTCTAGTTCTAACTGTTGAGTTTTTTCACCGACGTGTTTACTCAATAGAAACAAACAAACTAGTGGTGTGAAATATAGTATATGAAATTCATATTGTACTGCGGTTGTAGATGAAAGTGAAGAGTGATCATTGCAGTAAATTTTCCAATTTAAGCAATTCAGGAAAGGAAGAAGCCTGAAAAATATCAGGGCTTCAACGGGATTCGGAAAAAAATTACTGCAATGATCACTCTACTTTCATCTAAAACCGCAGTACAATATGAATTTCATAAAAATTTCACATTTCACTGCACGAGAAGATATGAACTCAACAAATTGACCTCTCTCTCAATGTGTGGCTTCACAGCGCAGTTGGTCGAGCATCGCACCGGTATCGCGGAGGTCACGGGTTCGAATCCCGTTGAAGCCCTGGTATTTTTCAGGCTTCTTCCTTCCATTGCTTAAATTAAATTAACATAAATCCTGCCTCTCCCCCCCACAGGCTGAATGATGACAAATTACTTCATAATTGCCCCGCTGACCTTTGCACTGAGTACGCACCTGTTGATGCGGGTTGCTCTTTGTTCAGCGAATGGGAACAACAGCGAACCCGAAGTGAAATGTGAGGTGAGTAACCATTCTGCTGAATCAACCTCTGCGGAAAGCTCTTAGCCGTCAATTTCGATGTTAATTTAATGTGAGTTTCTGATGGTTGACTCAGTACGGGAAGTGATAATAATATTTGTCAAGTTAAAGATCCACGTAGTCTCCTTCGCAGCCATCTTTAGGCTCGTCACGCAACGCTCCTCCCCACAAACGGCTGCTTTCTTTCGAACCACATTCCTTTCCCGTATGTGACCAATCAGAATTTGGTTCTCATATCCAGAAACTGTTCGCACTATTGTGAAACAGCCAATCACAGCGCGTGTCTTACATGGGCAATCAAAATGGCTTCTCTCGACGATGAACGTGTGTTTTCTCTCGTGGCTTCTAAGTTTAAAATATTTTCTTTAAACACGCACCAGAAGAGAGCTATAAGTGAAGTTGCAAATAAGGGAAAAGTCGTTTTCGTAAACTTACCATCTGGCTACGGAAAATCACTGATATATCAAGCGTTACCGACCGTTTTTGATATACTTCGATCAAGTTCAGGACACATTGTTGTAGTCGTCAGTCCATTGCATTTTGATTGGTTCGAATTCAAACAATGATTGCGATATGATTGGTCAATCGCCTGTACCGACAAACAAAGGGAAAGGAATGTGGTTCGAAAGAAAGCAGCCGTTTGTGGAGAGGAGCGTTGCGTGACGAACCTAAAGACGGCTGCAAAGGAGACTAAGATCCACGCAAAAAGAAGACAATTGCGGTTGAAAAGAGAAAAAGGTGACGAGGGTACGCGCCCTGTCGTGGCCTCACCACGTCCTGCCATTTGGCAGCTTAAGCAACCATGACGAAGACGGCGACAAGGACGTCACAAATTTGAATATTTAACGACGAAAAACAGTAGTCTTGCATGCTTTGTTGGAGCTGAGCGCTCTGTGCCATCGAATGTGAAATACCCCCGCTTGCAACACGAATCGCAACAGTAGTTTCGCACGCTTTGCACGTGCGATTTTCATGCATATCACGGACGTTCTCGTCCAATTAGCGACGTGAAACGACCTGTTTTGCAGTTGCCCCGACGACATGAGCACTTAACGACAAGTTTTCAATTTTTTCTTCAAACCTGCATACCACTCACACCAATTTAATTCCAGGATAGTTGGTAGACATTTTACAACCCAGGCGGCTCCGAATAAACGAGACATGATTACATAAACTTGATGTTGAATTTTCGGATGACGTTCTCGCTGTCTTCAACTTCGTCCTTGCTGACAGCTCGCTATTAGCTTGAATAAACCTGGCTGTAGGTCATTTTTTGTGTGCTATAAGAGGCATCGTGCACCACAGTTCTCTATCATGAGTAACTAACCACCATTCAAATCCTTCACCAACAGGACGTCCAGGGCAACTGCTGTTGCTTCAGTGCATGTGTGAGCACACCAGGCATCCCGGACACACCAGGCATCCCGGGCACACCAGGCATCCCGGGAAGACCAGGTGCTCCAGGATTGCCTGGCTCTAAGGGACCTGAAGGTCCTATTGGCAAGGTGGGTCCCCGTGGGGAAAAGGGACCTCAAGGCCCAAGAGGACCCACTGGTTCACCTGGGAGAAGAGGCAAAAATGGACCTCAAGGTTCCTCAGGCCCCAAAGGACCAAAGGGATCCTCAGGTGCTCAAGGAACACAAGGAAACAAAGGTGAAGTAGGTCCTCGAGGAAGCCAAGGACCCCCTGGTCTCCAAGGACCTATGGGGTATTCAGTGCGCAATTGGAAACATTGCGTTTTTAAGAACTTAAATGATGGCAGGGATAATGGCTTGATAAAGGTGAATATCAAAATAAATCGTAAAATTCCTTAATAATTCGTTAGAGTTATGACCAATCAATAGGCA
>BLAZ01000609.1:633713-637083 GCA_014633955.1 Acropora tenuis
TCCTTAACAGTACACGTGTGACTAGTTCAGCTGTATCTAATGATTTGGCAGATTTTCGGGTATGAGCATTTGCATGAATCACTAACTGCGTCCAGTTTGGATAGCGAATTGGTCAAAAGCCCCTCTCCCATAAGGTTTGATTTATTTTTTGAAAGCGAAATTTTGGAAACGAAGATGCTCTTAGTAACTTGAACCCTAGAAACACTAAAAAAAACGTTGACACCTGGAGAGTTAAAAAGCGATTGGAACACAAACCCTGTCTGAAAGAAATATGTGATTTGATAGGTCCTGGAACATCTTACATGAGAGCAGAATTAGCAGAGTCGAGTTATGAGGGAGGGGGAAGAAAATGCAAGGGTAGAGAATTTAACAAGAAGGGTCTTTCTCCAGCTAGATTGAAAAGAATTATCAAATCAGTGTCCCAAAAGCATCCAGAAGCATCTGCAAGATTTAAGGAAGGACCGGAACTTAGGGAGGCAATCAACATGAAGTGTTGGAAGACTTATTGCAAGGCACTGAGCAGCGCTCAATCATCATCAGTGATCACCGAATGCAAATCAATCATGAAAAAAAAACTGTGACCAGAACATTCTTTAGGTGATCTTCGCAATTTATTAAACGATGGTGTTACAGCTGCTAGATAACAACAGGTTTCACAGAATATTAAATAGCCTTGTAAAAATTTTGATTGAATATAGTAAATTCCTAGTTAAAAGTGTTAGTGCATTTTCCGGTACAATTTCAATTTCTTTACGTTGTCATGTCCAGGAAACATTAAATCCTTCGAAAACATAAATAAATTACTGTATTTTGTTATTTTCCAAGAATGTCGCACTGTTTCAGTGTATTCATAGCTCTTAAAATAAGAGACAATAATACAATTGGCTATGTTAAAGGGCCTTGCGTGATATCGGTCTACCCATTTACTTTCTCTTGTAACTCATCAGTTTACCATGGCGTTTTTCATCAGCTTTGGAGTTAAAAATACACCGACATCTACCCTTTGTACAGACTGCTTGACTTTTACCCTTCAAACTTGAGAGATGCTCCTTAAAATCACGATCAAGGGGCGTTTTTACATGCTCCTAAAGGGAAGTATAGTGTCCACTGTGGATTGTGCTTGCCTCCGGAATTGGACCCATTCCATCAGGTTAAAAAACTTCTGCTTGAATAGCTGACTTTGAACAGTGATCGCAAGCAGAACAAGTAAACTTAACAAATTCAAATTGATAAGTTTTTCTTGTCAGATGCCCCATGAAAACTTGGTACTCGGCCTAGTAATTTGCAAGTTCAGGATCACTTTTTATTTTTTTTTTGCACTACTGTTTGCTAAGGCTTTTAGGAGTTCATGGTGATTATTTTCATCTCCTTGTGACTTAATGCAATTGACCCGAACTGGAAAAGAATCTATTTTCCTACCATCCCAGTATTTGCTGCACTTGTGGCATGCCTCATCCAGAACCTCAGCTTTCCTTTGTGAATTTCACTCTCACTTAACCCTGTAAAATGCTCCCAAGCTAAAGGTTTCCCTTCTAAAGCTATCAGGAGAGTTACACCCCTGAGCCATTTGGAAAGACGGGCCCAGCTACGTTCTACAGGATTGTGACGGCTGTGTCCTGGGGCGTAGGGTGAGAGTATTAAAATATCAAGGTTCAAGTCTTGCCACAGCCTACCAAAATTTACAACATTTGGGGTTGCCTTTGGCATCCAGTCTGGTCCTTCATCACATCTGACTGCCCTTTGGTTTCTTCAAGAACAATTGGTCCTAATAGTCTTTTAGGTTGCACACATGCATGGCGCTTGTGCTGCTATGGAACATAGATGGATATAAAAATACATTAAATAAACCTGATCTAGGCCACCTAATTCGTTCTCTGCCTAGTGCATCTACAAATGTTTTTCCCCTTAAGTTATGCCTAGAGGAGAAATGATTAGGTGGGGCAGATGAGGAACGATGTCTTCTCTTTGAGTCAACCAGCTGATTCCTCTTTGACAGCGAAAGACTCCAAGGCCGCCTATTTTTTTATTTAAGTATTAAGTACCCAGCAGGAACAAGTTTGGCATTAGCAGAAGGGAAATCATGATCGGGATAGTTGGGTTGATCACTTGCTGCGAATATATTGTTAATAGGCCTTTTTCGATATATTTAAATTCAGCCTGATAGTGAGGCAGTGAGGACAAAGACAAAGAAAAGCGGTCATATGTAAATAATTTCACATTCATTCCAACGTGCTTCTATTGTTTTTGTCCTCACTGCCTCACTATCAAGCTGAATATTTAAATTTTTCGAAAATGGCCTATTGAAAATGCCTGCTAACAGCCAAAGTTCCCACGTGGATCTTGCTTTTGTCATCAGGGGAAAGGCCTATCGTCTCATCAGAAAACATTTCCATGAGCTCTCCAACAAAATTTACTTCAGCTGATGTTTAGTCAAACTCGGGATGAATTTTGCTGGTCAGGTCATTTCTCTTTGGAGGTCCCATAGCATCTACTAAGCTTTTCTTGCGTTCGTACGCTTGGCAATTCTTATTATAGGCGGCACTGGGAGACGATGTACTGTATGAACTGAAATTTCTTTCAGAGGTGGGATTTCTCTGATAACTTGTCTCCGAATATCTGGAAGAGTTACCCCATGGCTACACTGCACATCATCGCATCTTCGATCGTGGGCGGACTAAGAATGTTGCGTTATAAAATCTCTGATGTCCACGATGTCGGAGTGAGCTTCCACAACAGGTGGTCTTCTCACTTTCCTCTTCGTGCCTGTCGATAGAAATGCACATACATGTCTACAACGCTCAGAGAGAAGTACGGCGTTTTATGGAAGCAAAACAAACTGTTAATCCACTGCACTTTCGCCAAAAAAAAATTTGGATACGCAGGCATCGTATATTTAAACAACGCATTTCTTCTCCAAACTTGCGTGTGTTGGTAAAACACCACTTACCAACGGTTACAGGCACCTCCTGAATCTGAGACCTATTCCTCTGAACTTGATTATGTAGAACATGCAGATCCATGCATTATCTGTTAGGGGAAAGAAGTGAGTGAGCTTTGGCAAGTTTAAGAATGATATAATGAATTTTGCATGAACCGTGGAAAGTCTTGCACAGCGTTGGATCAGAGATGATCGTGACCAGTCAAAATTGATTTTAAAGTATTTTTGAGAGTCAAGAAGACTACTATACGACTGATAAAATTAGTTATGCTAACCAAGTCCTTCTGTCTCCTCATCACTTGATTCTGAAAACATCCAAGTATCATTAGGCTCCTCGTACAACATTACAATGCAGAAAAGTTACCCAGTATCTGAAAGAACATTTAGGAATTAGACTATAACTGAGTATGAAGTATACGACGAAATTGACAT
>BLAZ01000612.1:105683-108183 GCA_014633955.1 Acropora tenuis
CTCGCTTCGTCTCCTGCGGCCTCTACTTCGATTCGACATTGTCAAATTTATCTTGACTGAATTCCGCAGTATCTGCAGTATTCTCACTTTCCGTGCCAGAGAACTCTTCTTTCATACCAAACGAGTAAAATTGGAAGGATTTAGAGCGTGGAGACCACTTTGACGCGTAAAAAAGGTTTTAATATTGTAAGCGATTCGCAAACGAAGTATGTATTTATATGCACTAAGGGCAAGTGAGGTTCCGGAACTCGAATCAACGTCACAAGCATCAGTCTCGTGGTCATTTTTAGCACGTTATTCTTATGATCAGCGGCAGGGTCGACCGCAAGAAAATATAATTTTGTGGTTTTCTAAAAATTCGTACAAAAATTGCGTTTTATCCAAATGGAATTTTTTTGTTTCGCAGAAGCTCATTGGGTGAAATGTAGATTTAGATGAGGAAAAAAGGAATTTTGACGTTATGGGCACTTTAAGCTCTTCGTACAGCTGCTTATACCCTTTCTTTGTATGAGCGACATGCGCGCTCGTTCCATGTAAAGTTATTCGCGCGACAGGTGAACTCCTACCAACTTGTAACAGGGAACCGTTCTATTAGAGGGCTACCAACTAGTAGAGGGGTTGGCGTGAACGGGATATGCTGAAAAAAGCTAATGTACATTTCCTTGCATTTTTACTGTTCCCCTAGAGAATCATTCCCTAGAGGAAGCAAACGAGGAGATATCCAAAACAATAAATTCAAACATTAGGGAGAGAGCCTAGGAACAAAATTGTACAGTTAAAGGTCATTTTATTTACAAGAATACAAAACAGGAGCGGGTCCAGTTTATCTCCTTGAAGAGTTCCACCCTTCAGCCATATGGGTGGAGACAGAGCCGCCCCACTAGTACTCTCACCCTCTGGTTTCTGTTGAGGAGAAAGGTAACAATCCACTTCACTAAATGTGTGTCCACATCCACGTTATCCATTTTACACAGCAACATATTATGATCAATGAGGTCAAATCCTTTGGATAAGTAGGAGAACAACATTTTGACATACACATCACTGCCATCAACCGACTGCAAAACTGTGTTATGTAAATATACCAAGGCCAGCGTAAAGGCATCTTTCTGGGAGAGCAAAATGTTTACTCCCCAGGCAGCTTGTCCCAAACACACATAAGTAGTGACTTAGCGGAGAAACCTTCCTGTAATTTGGCTACAAGTGAAATTCACGACACTGGTCTTAAGTCACTTTCATTAGACACTGGAGAACGGCACTCAACCATAAATAACTCGCTTCCATTGTGCAGGAATGTAATCCTGTCCAAGCGAAAAGTTGTATATGTCAGCAAGAACACGAGAAATTTCGAAGAGAAAATCTTTCCACACAATATTCGGGATCAGCTCGGGGCCTGTTCCCTCCTAGATTCCTGGAACATCTGATCCCCATCGATGTGGTTTATGCTACTGTAAATTTTAGAGTGATTTTCGAGAAACTTGCATTAAAGCTAGTCCGAGATTTTAAAGGAGTTGACATTAAAGCTTTTCAAGTTGAATTTGCTTCTTCTCCATGGTTTATCTTTGATACCTTTCTTAAGAATGACAATTCTGATTGGGTATGCGATGCCCATTAAATGAAAATTGGAATCGAACGCAAACAAGGCTTAAAAACATCTAATAATTAAGCAAAAAAGGTATAGTATTAATGTTGAATGAATTTGATCATCACGTTTTTTTGAGCCCGGCTTAAGCAGCAGCGAGAAAGGCCTTATCCAGGCCTCAACAGGGATTCGAACCCTGACCTCTGCCGTGCCGGTGTGGTGTTCCACCAGCTGAGCTATCAGGCCAACTGGGAACAGATCGTTATGCGGGTCGATTATAACCCTATTGATGGGGAAATAATGAAAATATATGGATTTGTACTTGAAATGCCGAGTGAGGTGAATAAATTATGGCAGCAGGTCGTTGTGTGGGTCAATTAAGCCAACAGAGGTGGAAATTGATGATGATAATACAAAGATTTGTATTTGAAATGGCGAGTGAGATGAATAAATTACCGTATGAATACATTATGGGAGCAGGTCGTTATGTGGGTCGATTACAAGCCTGCCTGATGTGGAGATACATGATGATAATACAAGGGTTTGTATTTGAAATTACAATTTGCTCCTAGTTGGCCTGATAGCTCAACTAGTGGACCACTGCAATGACAGAACGGCACCGCAGGGGACAAGGTTCGAATCTCCGTTCAGGCCTAGATTTTTCAGGCCTTTCTCACTGCTGCTTAATCAACGCTCAAACAATGCGATGATCAAATTCGCTCATCTCACTTTGCATTTCAAATACAAATCCTTGCATTTTCGCCATCAATACCAATAACGTTCAAAGTGTAGAGCCGCCCGCTTTTAATAGCGAGAGGCACCGAGACTCTGGTTTATGTCTAAAGCACACTGGCACTGTTCAGCTTTAATCGGCTATATTTTATCTTTGAATCTACTTTCAGGAACTTTGACTAATAA
>BLAZ01000612.1:132543-135043 GCA_014633955.1 Acropora tenuis
ATATATATATATATATATATATATATATATATATATATATATATATATATATATATATAAGAAAAGTGTCCCTGAGCTGTCATGACCAGGTTCGAGTTGTGTAAAGTTCAGAATAGCGCTCAATTAAAAATCCCACTTTCTTTACCCTTCAACTAGGCTAAAACAGTAATTCTCTTTCTAACCTAGAAAAAGATAATCATCAAAAGCTAGTCGAGAAACGCACGCAGGGGTCCGTTTTCACATGATGTGATGGCGGCCATATTGGTCGACCAAAACACCGAAATGACGACCATGCTGGCAGACTAAAACAATCTTTTGGGGAATTTTACTTCTGTGCAAATAATTCTTTTTGTTTCATGAAATCGAAATGGCCACTGGTCACGTGAATGAAAATCATCCATACACTTCTTTACCGTGCAAACTTTGTTTTCCAAAGAAGGACCACGTGATGGAATTATTTTGTTGAAATTACATTCTATGCACGTGCATATGCAAATATAAATTATAAAGACAGAAAATGAAAAATCCTTTCTGGACATCACATGATCTGTACTAAGAAATCACGATTTACAACCCTATAAGAAATTCATTAGGCGCTCGCTAAATATTGATAAGCGCCACTGTCTCACGGTTTATATCATTTTTGGTTGTGGGTGGAACCCATGCGAGAACATACCTGGATATATTGATTTTGTTGGCTATTTTTAGCACACCAAGCAGATGAAGAATTCAGAAAGGCCATATTGGGATGGTACACATAACTGATCCATGAACTAGCGTTAACTTTGTTCCTCAGAGAACCGTCGACCATACCCAGTGCTCCAGAACATTCTAATTAACCGTAAAAAAAAAAAAAAAAAAAAAAAAAAAAAAAAAAAAAAAAAAAAAAAAAAAAAAAAAAAAAAAAAAAAAAAAAAAAAAAAAAAAATAGCAAAGTAAAAAAAAAAACCAAAAACCAAAAAAAAAGCATATTAATGTTTTATTGGTTTAACTTTAACCAGAATATCGGAGCAACGGTGCGTGACATCTACAGAATGCAGAACATCGGCAGCACAAACAATGTTCAAGTCCCAGCTGCGATTACAGTTATGTAAGTCTCAGCACCAGTTTTAGGGATTTTTCGGCCTAATTTAGGCCTTAAGCTAGATTGAATGCAAGTCCATACTACAGTGCTAGGAATTAAATTTCTTCTCTGATTCGCTCATCAGCTTATTTCTATCATCGAAAAGACAGAAGGAAAGACAGAAAGTTCTTATTATTGATGGCTGCTAAGAGTCAATCTCTATCTGTCCATAGATATATTTTGTCTTCACTATATATACTTTACCCAAAGGCTGTTTGCATATGTAGCCATTGAGGTCGGTACACATTATATCATTCCAACGGGTGTCTGCTGGATACATCTCAGCACAATTCTCGATATTATTTACATCATTAGGTTCACCGGGATGCCAGTTTAAAAAGGTCACAGGAGATCCATCGCTCCAGGTGTAGCCTGCCTCAATATTTCGGTCATTCAAACCTCAATAATAATAATAAAAAAAAATAATTATTTAAAAATAAAAATAACAATAATCATGAAAATGAGATGTTGATATTAATAATAACGGCGGAGCACCATGGTTAAGAAAATGTGGTGAACTATCTATCCGAGAAAATTTGGCAGTCTTGTGACCGTATACCGACCGCAAAATTCTAATATTGCTCTGAAGGAACGAGATGGGCCATTTAAATGGAAAACCCTGAAACTTTTCAACTGCAAAAACCAGAAGAACAAGGGGCAGAAGCTAAAAAAGTATTCTTTTTGTCCGTCGAAAATGTTGGACTGTTCTCCTTAAACAATGCTTTTTGAGATCAAGCTCAGCTACATCCCCTCTACCTTATTTTTATTAGGAAATTGCGCAACTGTAAATGGCCTGTTTTTGCGTCGCTAATGAGCTTGAAATTCGAAACTCATTCAGTGGATATATGAGTTTTCAAAACGATGGGTGGACCCAATTGCTATTCCCTGGGCTAAAAGTGACTTCAAATACTCCTTTTCTTTGAGAGAAAAAAAAGTGCTCCTCATCCAATCATAAAGGGAACGGAATGTTATACAACAGCTACTAAAAAAACTAGAATTTCAATACAAACCCCTCAGTAACTTTTGTATTTGGTTGTTCGTTTGTTCTGGTTTATTTCTGTTTTTTGATGCTACTTGTTTAGTTTCTTTGTTTGCTTTTGCTCTGTTTTGTGTTGCTTTGTTTTTGTTTTTGTTTTTCTGGTTCTGTTTTGTTTGTTTGTTTTTGGAAACTTCTGACCCCTAAACTGGATCTACTTGGGGCAAACTTGTAAGTTTAAAAATTAATGTTTCACACTGTACGAGAGAGGTGAGAGTTATCATCGTTAAATCATGTATCTAAGTGGTCGGTGTCACTTACAAGGGCTATTCTTAAGGAGGGAGTTGGGCGTTGTGGTTACCGTTGAAGATTCAATTACGCAACACAACAATTCAACCCTA
>BLAZ01000612.1:218383-220883 GCA_014633955.1 Acropora tenuis
GCTGCTTGATTCTTGAATGTCATCACAGTGCATGTCAACATCATTGCTATTTGTCAATGGAACAGCACTATCACTTATTTTGCTTGAACTGCTGTGATCGTGTCCATTTTGAGAGTGCATAGCACCCAATGTACAAATTCCATTTGAAACATAGAAATCATGAGTCACAGTAACTGGATCAATAATCTGACCCACATCTGCTAAATAAAACAATAAATTTCTCAACTTAATTCTATACTACACAAAGATTTCTCATGGAATGCATGAATATATTCAATCTAGATGAAGGCCTTGAAACCAGGGAAGAAGGAACCCAGAGAAAACAGGACTGGAGAAAGCCTCATAGAGTGAAGATGAAACATACAGAAGACAGCATTTAACAGTAGTTTTTTCAATACAAAGCAATTCCTCCTTCCTTGTTCATGGGCATATGTGAGCTGTTTGAGTAGTTTGTGACCTTTTGGCTCTGATATTAACCTTCCAACTTCCTTGTAAACTTGTAAAGGTTTGGTGAAACTTTTTCTATTTCCAAGAACAAAGATAAAATTTTGAAAATTCAAAAAGTGATTTTACATGTGAATTTGTGATTTCTATTGATTTGCCTTCAGTTTGCTTTCCTTCTTAGCAATTACTTTGATGTTTTGTTTTCTGATTAAGTTGTTTAAAACATTAATTTGATCATCTCTCAAACATTGGTTAAGGCTTAATTATCTCAGAGTACAGTTTATATTGATGGAAGTACACGTAGGATAAATGTGCTTACCATTTCTGGGCTTTTTGGGTTGCTCTGTGTATTCTCCATCCTCGAGTAGCCTTTTACATTTCCGCTGGTTGGAAACTAAAATGAAATTCAGCATATTAAGAACCAAACATGCCATTAGATACTGATAACATTAAAAGTGAACATTGTATTCTAAAAGGGTTTTGAATTTTGACATCTTGGCAAAAGTTTCATTACAGTCGCTGGTACTGCAAAAAAGTAGTTGTCCCAGTATTTTTTTTACAAAAGAAACTGGAATTTAACATTTTTGTCCCTTGAAATCGTATTGTTGGCATTAATAATAATTGATATTTTGATGTGATAGTTACTTATTTTTAAGAATTAAGTGCTGCTGATGCCTTTAAATTGCCCAGCCCACAATCTGATGAAATATTATCATAAGCCAAGTCCCTTGCAATACTGATTCCAGGGGAACTAATAGAAAACAATAACGACAAACAGAAATTATTATATCAAGATAACACTACCTGTTGCACAACTGTGACTTCTTAAAAACTCGGCACACTGTCCATATCCGAGCAAAGAAGCAAGATCACAAGGCGTCTGACGGTACATATTAAAAGTGCTAAAAGACATGAAGAAACTATTGTCAAGATTACCTTTAAATGTGTACACAAGTATAGGTTTCAATAATAGGCTGATTTAGTGTTTCCCTTAATTTATGACTTTTATGCATTATCACATCTGAAGCAAAAATGGCTTTGTTTAAAAGCAGTAGCCTGATGAAGTTATTAAGAGGAATGTTTCCTTGATGTAATGACTAAATTAGTTTTACTCACTCAAACTTAAACATACCTTAAAGGAGAACCAAATGACTGCAACAATCTCAAACATTGGACACTGCCTCCTCGAACAGCTTTGTGTACTGGAGTTTCCCCAAGACGGTCCTGTAAAGAAATAAATAATGGATCTGAAGTAAAGATGATTGATGACTAATCCTTTAAGTGGAATTGCAACGTTACAAAGCTTCAGCAAAATGTATTCTCTTAATTCATGAATTTATTTTTTTAGCTAGTTACATAAAAAAAAGCTGACCAAAATTGCCTTACTAGCTACTAAGGTTGGCCATAAACCAACTCAAATCACATCAAAGTGAATAAAAGATTTTTTTCCAACATGAGGGGGTGAAACAGGAGATTAGCCTTATAAAGGGGAGAAGAGAGCAAGTCAACTCAACCACATGTACGTGTCATTGAGTCATGGGGCCAAACTTAAGACACACTGGCACACCAAGGGCACTCAACAGATTGAAAAAAATATCATTACTATTGTTATTATTATAATCATCATCATCAATATCATTATCATTATTAGAATTGGCCTGTTGCTCAGCATTTCAAATCCCTTATTCATCGGGAAGTTTGTTAAAAAGATGTTATGTGGTAAGTTGAATGTAAATAAAACAAATAAAAACAAAAAAAAAATTGCTATCAAATATTTTTCCTTTCTACTGGACAGTAGGAGCTGGGGAAAATATGAAAGAAGCTGGGAATATCCCCAGTCACCCATACCTTTTGACAATCCTTCTAGTTGTAAATTCCCTTAAAATAAATTCATCATTTTTGTGCACAATACTTACCAATTTGTTTGCAAAAGCACCATTTTGTAGTAGCCAATGAAGGACATCGACATACCCAGATAATGCCGCTAAATGTGCTGGAGACTGTTCAAATCTTCCTTCACATACATCAATATTTAAACCACAATTAACAAGGCACC
>BLAZ01000612.1:262114-264614 GCA_014633955.1 Acropora tenuis
TAGTAATCTCTTTTGGAAAGAAACAAACATTGCCGAAAATATTTCATTTGATCTGGATAAGTGAATTAGAGTGGTGAAGAGGTGAAAAAAAATAAATCAATCAATAAACATATTCGGTTTAAAAATGGCTGCACTTTCGTGTTTGCAATTTTAGCAATTACTCGCATTGAACCAATATTTAACCCTAAAGAGCAATTACTCTCTGATTGATAAAAGTTTTTTTTTGCACGTTTCAAAACTAATAAAAGTTAGCCATTTGCACGGTAAAGAAAAAGAACGTGATTTACAATTGTAAAAGAATTGGCCAATATATGAATGACAATACGTATGACCATTCCAAAAATCTGACAATTAAAGACAATATTAAGTTATTCATTTTGCACAAACAAACGTCCTCGAGGGAATTAGCCGATCAACTAGGGCTTTTGAAATTAGATTCGTAGAAACATGTGAGGTTTTTCGATAAGATTTTTCGCGACTACGGGGAGGATGGGAGTAAACAAGCCGGTCTGTTAGTTGAAAGGAAATTTTACCTCTTTACCTTTTTACTTTCAACAATGACTTCCAACGATGCAAAGCGAAGGACTTCAAAATGGCGAAAATTTTCCAAAGACAGTAACAGCGGTGCTTCGGTTCTGCGTACACTGGCTTCCGACGCTGAACCCGAATTGTGTGTTCAACTTCTAAAAACACCGTCGATAAAGAATTTTTCGGGAATAAGGCCACGTTTAGAAAAGCCTGCTAGCAATGAATGGCTGTGTGAGTTTCTTAATCTCGGAGGAATGGATTGCTTACTCGATGGACTCACGTCCTTGTCAACTGATAGCGGAGTTACACGTTTCACAGACGCCCTTGAGCAAATTGAGTGCATAAGATGTATCAAAGCAGTCATGAATTCTTCCGTGGGCTTAGAACTTATGACTCAAAGTAAGGAGCTAACTCGTTCATTAGTGAAAGGTGAGATTTAAGTGTTTGCATGCCTGCTTCAACCTTCGTAAATAAACTTAACTGTCGTGATTTAACAGCATTTGTATGTGGTTTGAAACAATTTTACCGCTTCAGAAGATCTGCGCTAAAAATTCTTTTTAATGATTTATAACTGTTCATGCGGTTTTGAATAGTAGAAGTAATATTTGTCGCATGTTGAGCCCAAACCTTGCCGTCCTTGTTTGCGTTACACTTAGAGAGAACAAAACATCAGAGTAATTTGAATAATGTATTCGCTTCTAGTTTGGCCTGCTTACATCTCGGCTTAAACGTCTTGGCGCCTAACGAGGCTAAATCAAAAGGCAAAGACTATGTGACCACAGCTGTGGCAATTTCCGCATTTCATTTTAGTAGACTCTTCGCTAAACGAGTAAATAAAAAATACTCCAAAAATTGTCCTAGATCCTTGCTTTTGAAAGCGATTATTAAGGCAATATCTATCCATTACCTAACAAAAAAATTGACCCTTCTTTATTACTATTATTATTATTATTATTATTATTGTTATTATTAATGTAGTTGTATTGGTCCTTTGAAAACTTTTCATTGAATCTATTTCATTGTCAACATACCGGGATGCCAATCAGTCTCCTCCACTTACAACCTCTTTCCCATGATGTCTTCTTTCCTTGCTTACCAGGAAGAAGAAAGAGCATAGGAACGAGGTTGCGTCGCCCACATGCGCAATAGCACGCTGTCCCTCGCGTACCAAAAACAACTACATAAATAGATAGATCAATATTTGCAATAAGCAGCGCACTCGACCAACGTTTATTTTTTGCTACTGTTTTAATTAAGAAGACGTTCTTCCCTAATTCCAAAATCAGGTCATATTTCGTTCTAAAATTTCTTACCCTTTTTCATTCTTCTCGGAATCTACTTTTTGAGATTTTTGGCCAAATCGTATAGACTGTCTCAAATCACGGTTTTCGAAAGTTTTTAGAGAGAATCCATACTGGAGGATACGAAGTAAACTTCTGATGCCGATATTTTAACGAAGGACAATTTTCACCACAAGATTTTTAACTGCTTTCCTCTTGAATTCAATTAGTACCTGTAAGCTTAAATATTAAAGGAACAATTAAAAGCCTCACGTACTCAGTGTTTTCCCACTCCGACGATGAGCTGAAACATGGTTGGTCTCATCTACTAAAGTATGATTTAAGCAAAACGTTATTATTAATACGATATTTGTATTTATGCTAACCTTTTTTAGTATCATTCGAACACGTCTTGTTTTCATTTATCTTCGTGAATCGATGACAGCATGCGAAAGAAAATTGCATCTCATTAGCTAACCCGTGTTTAAATGCAAGTAGGCCTCTTAACGGAACATAGTGTCCTTAGCGACTGTCAAAATGGATGACTCGTGTATGTTTTAATGAATTTTGATCCGTATCTTTGAAAAAAGATCGCCTAAACTGTTTTGTGCATTATAATATTGAAACTCCTGGCCAAGGGGTTGCTGTTTTTTCATTTCTATTTAATGCAGCAATATCACATTGCAAAGAGA
>BLAZ01000612.1:421978-423233 GCA_014633955.1 Acropora tenuis
ACGGAAGAAACACAAATAATGTGGATCTTAAAGGATTCTATTATTTTGTCGAACAAGGAAAAGAAAAACTGCATTTGTTTGAGGTGATTTTAAAAACTCCTTTGACGCACGCAGTCAGTTTCAATTGTCACGGTTTTGTTCGTTTAATATTTTCAGTTTTTCAAAACTGAGCTGCTTATCACACTCAAGTCTTTTGTTCTGTATTTCTTATATTTTAACAACATTTCGAAGACTTTGGAATTACCAATGCTACAATTATTCCATTGTATTTTCAATTTTTCCAATTGATAATAAATGCAATGACGAGGTTTGAAGTCGCCGATCGAATTGAAAGATCCTCTTCCGTCATATTTATAATTTGACATTTCTTTTGTCCAAGCAATGATTTGGTTGTCTCCCCGGGTTGTCTCCTTCAACTAGTTTAAGCTGCTCTTACTATTACAGGTCTCCCTTAAATCAAACCTCAGAATCGAAGATTTTCTCCTCTTGGATCGGCTAATGTGTTTCATCTTTCACAAAGATGCCCTTATTAACGAGGTTCATATTTTCCATGTTAGGAAACTGTCGCAAACGTCTTTCGCAGAAGAAACTGCAGGAAAAACCACGCAAGGCAAAGAAAGAACACAAGGTCAGCTTAATGACAATTTAATATAAAGGGTCAGGAAGACTTTTGACTTAAAAATCAACACTGAAATATTGAAGAACTTTGTCAGGGTTAATACAATTTTAAATCAATTTTAATTATTTTAAACTCACACGAAGTACTATTAAGGAGACGTTTATTAGTATTTTATCACATATGTAAAAGCAGATAACTTGGGTGTAAAGATACAAAATCAACAGTATATCAGTATTGAAAAATACAATGAAAGAAATGAAGATACAGCAGAAGAAAAGAAAATAACCAGAAATGCAATGAGTTGTGTGTAAGTTTTGGACACCTTAATAATACAAACTAATCGAGCAGGCGACCCAAAGGAGAATACGCGCTTTGAAGGAATACAGTAACAAAATCATTGTAACTGTGCAATTAGGATAAAAATATTGCTTAGAAGAGTATACAAAGAATGCAAGGCCTTAGGTTTAAAGCGGCCATTAAATGACAAAACGCATCGCTTGTCAGGGTTATGCGTGAACGTCTGGCTCAATGAATGATTCATGATGCAATGCATTGTTTCCAAGGGATAACTACCCTATTCAAATCCGGAAAATACCATTCAAATCCTGGAAGCTGTTGTACTTTCAAAAAGCAACC
>BLAZ01000612.1:475556-478056 GCA_014633955.1 Acropora tenuis
CCTTGAATGTGGAGCCCACAACATCACTTCCAGTCCTCGACGAAATGCAAACTACGACAGATGAACTACCCAGCACAGCTGAAACTGAAGAAAACTACCTCAAAGAGACCTTGACTGTGGAGCCCGCAACAACACTTCCAGTCGTGGATGAAATGCAAACTACGACAGATGAAATACCCAGCACAGCTGATACTGAAGAAGATTGCTTTTTAGAGCCCTGGACTGTCGTGTCCATTATGTCACTTTCAAGCGACGATCAAATGGAAAGTATGTCCGGTGAAGAATCCAGCACAGTTAAAACTGTAGAAAAGTGTCCTAAACAGACCTCGACTGTGGAGTCCACAGCATCAATTCCTGTCGCGGTGGGTGAAATGGAAAATTTGACAGATGAAGTACCAAATCCTGGTAACAGTGATCAAGAATGCCTTAAAGAACCCTTGGCTGTGGAGCCAACCACATCAGCTCCAGTCTTTGATGAAATGGATAATTATGCAGCAGATGCGGTTTGCAAGGTACCTGACTTTGAAGGGGACATAGCGGAACTCAAAGTACACAAAAAAGGCTTTCAAGAACAGTTATATCAGGTTCGTTTTATCCTTTTTGCCTTTTCATTTCGGTCAAACCAAACGTTAGCCTTGAAAAGCTTTTTTTTATTTAGATGAGTACAAAATCCCCCGCTATGGCATTTGAACTATTTGAGTTTCCTTTACAGATTATCGAGTATTTATTTATTATCAAGGAATGGAAACGTTAATCAACTCTTTTTATACTGAGTGGAAAAGACATTTTTGTGGTCATTTTGTCTGATTGTGTCTTTTTTGCTCTCAACCCTTCGATACTCTCAAGGGGTCGATGAACTTGATGCATTAAGCGCGTGAAGTTTATTCTATTTATATTAGAGAACTTGGTGCACTGAATACTGACACATAGTTTTCGCCACTCTAGAGGGAGTTAGTGATAAAGACACAAGGAAAGAGGCTTGAGGCGTTGGGCGATGTTCAGAGTCTGAAATATGAAAAAGGTGCCCACGAATATGAGGATTCCCAGAAAAGTGACAATTAATGTTGGTAACGGTGAGTGCATAGTGCTCACATCGACAAAGAAAAGTCTTAAAGAGAATTCAACAAATTTATTGCAAAATAAAGATGATTGAAAATATGAAATTGCCCTGTGGAAAAGACTAAGATTATTTATCTCATAAGATAAATAATGTTAGTCTTTTCTGCAGGGGCTAATTTGCAAATTTATGAACAGTGATTCACCCACAGCTTTCACAAGTCTTGTTGCTATTTGCCAAGCTTTGGATCCACAGGCCTGACCAAGTTTGGCTGTGTACATGTATTGCATGTATATCTAATAAGAAAGATAGCGAACATAAGAGAGATATTTAAAGACTTTTAGCGCTATTTGTCATCTTAACATTTTTCCTTTTTACGAACTTTAATTACAGAAGAAATAGACGAGCTTCTTGCTAATGGGAATACACAGTCATCATCTGGGCCAAGCACCGTTGGAAAAATCTGTCAGTTTGTTTTTCGCGTTGGATTTAAAGTGGGATATACAATCGTAAAATATAATCTTATGTCCCATATGTAATAATACATTTTCTCCGATTTATTCGTTATTTTTTTCTTGATATATGTTTTTGAAATTTAANNNNAGATTTTACTCTGTCTAACGCCAGACGATTTTACTCGTCAATGGGGAACCTCTTGGACAGGAAAGGGTTAACAACGTCAAAAACTATGTCCCTATTAACCCCTTCCCGTCCAAATGAGTGCTCAGGGCACTTATAGATTTTACTCTGTCTAACGCCAGACGATTTTACTCTTCAATGGGGAACCTCTTGGACAGGAAAGGGTTAAGAATGATTGTCGTTTCGTCAATTCAGCGCTTGGCCCTGTGCGTGCAATAACTTTTTTCATTACATTGGGAACCCACGGCGCTTATAAAACCTTTAAATTATTTTCCCTTTTATGTATTTCTGACATATTTCGTTTGCATTGAGCTATTGCGGCGACCATCGTATTAAAGAAGGAACTTGAGCAGTTTTATAGAAGGCTGAAAAAAAAAACAGGCTTGGACAAGACTCTAACCCTGGGCCGCACTATTGCACTGCACCCTGCTCCACCAAGCCAACGATCACACTATCAAGCCATCCGGGAGCTGCTCATTTTTGAAGTCCTATTGCATCTTCCAGAAGCAATATGAATTGTGATTTATTTGACATTTCATTCTCTCTCTGCCCTACTTAAATCTCTTATGGGCAACTCAAAACAAACTCGAAATCGGCCAGCTCCCGGACGGCTTGATAACTCAATGTTGGAGTTAAAGACAGCGTGGCAATAGAGCGGTTCTGAGTTCGAATTCTGTTTAAAACTGTTCCTTTCTCAGTTTTCTCTACAACTGCTTCAATTGTTTCTTTCACTGCGAAAGGCTATTTACCATAATTTTTGTTGTTGTTGTAAGAAATAGTTCATTGACGTAATTTGGGAAATGG
>BLAZ01000612.1:483056-485556 GCA_014633955.1 Acropora tenuis
ACTTAAATGATCGTAAAACCTTCGCACATTCCACATTAGGATCTGGTGGTACTTCGTTCAAATCTGATGAAATAGCACATGTGGATTCTATTTCATTCCGAATGTCATCAATCTTCTTCACAAAGAACCTTGCAATTTCATTTGCCAGTAAAACTTTGTTCAGTTGATCCGGGAATATAGGAATTAAGTTTTTACACCGAGAATCTCGTTTGCAGCCCTGAAAAATTTGCGTTGATCAACAAAAAGAACATTGAAAGACTTTCAATATAAATGTGGAAAAGTTGTACTCTTGTACAGTAGTATATTTTACACCGGCGGACCTCTTAGGAAACCAATAAAGCCCAAGAGGCCAAGTTCAGGTATTGTCATTGGTGCATTTCGATCCTTTTTGCTTCTGTCTATTTTGATGAGGTATTCATTCGCTATTTAAGTGAGGTTTACGTTAATATCATCACAAGAAAAATCCTTCTTCTTAGGCCATCTCAGCTTTATCAGGAAGAAAAAGCGCACTGCGGTGACAACCATTAGAGACGTCAAGTGTAAATAACTTTCAAAGTGTGCGTTTGTTTCTAATGTTTGTTACCGCGGAATGCGTTGTGTTCTTAACTATCACAACTGTTTACGTTTCCTAGAAAAGCAAAGTTTGGGCGCAATTTATCAAGTGTAACACTTTCATGTCAGGACAAATGTGACAAGGGGACATTTGCTGACCCTTACACAGGTAAGTTTGACCAACAAAGGATTTCGTTTTGCGCCTCACAGTCAGGAATGACCTCAAAACGCAACAAAATGAACGAACTTCAGAGATACAGTAAGAAAAGTTCACCACGCTTCGACAGCCTCGCGTCATTTTTCTTAAACACGGCAACCACGCCTTGAAATAGTAGATACATTAGGCTTCAACGAGATAATGCTAAAGGCCATGTGTTGCCACCCCTATCTTTTCAAAACTATGCGTATGAATGCGTTAAATTGTAAAAGGAACTGCTTCCTTTGACAACAGTGGTCTGCTTTGGAAAAACAAATATACAAGCTAAAGAGGTCGACTACCTTTGCTGGGAGTTCTTTTTTTCTTCCTCCCTCAGTCTTCCGCCACTCAACTCCAAAAATAACATAAAACAGAGCGGCTCCCATTACCTCACCTCCAAGCAACTTGTCCTCACCGTCAAACAAGATGCTTTCCGCACATGCGCGCATTACCAACACCATGTTCCGTCTCCCGACCCGCAACAAGACGTCGTGGATGCACCCTTGCTCCAAGCACTGGCACCTCATTGACTAATTCATCGCCAGGACTAAGAACAGGCAGGACTTGCGAGTGACCAAGGCAAAGTGAGGCGCGGACTGTTGGACAGACCATCGTCTCATCATTTCCAACACAAAGCTGCATATTCAGCCCACGCGAAGACCCTAAGGACAGAAAGTCGCAGAACTGCTTAACACCAACAAGCTGAAAGCCCCATTTGTACAGCGAGGGCTCGCTACCATTCTCGAAAGTCAGCTGAACGAGGCTACCGGCAAAGATTGGGACTCTTTGAAGACGACGGCTCACTCCACTACCCTCCAGGTGCTCGGCTTGGCGACCAGAAACCATCAATGACAAATGTTTAAGACACATGCCATTGGTACTTGTTTTGATGTCTGGGCTGAGAAAGAAGGATTATAAAAAGGTATATAATACTTTCGAATTTATATTTTTCAAAAACTTGAGTCGGAATTAGCTTAGGTAATCATATGATTTCGAGTGCATTTTGGAATAAATAAGCACTTGTAAATCTAATAAAATTGCACGAACCTGTAGGGCGAGTGAAATTTGGAATCTTCAATAAAATTGCAAGAGCTTATTTATTCCAAATTGTACGGGAAAAATCATGTTATTACTTGTTAATAATATACGTACAAAAATTTCAGACAAATAGTTTGTTTTTATTTTGCCTCACGAGGTTAACACGCACCGCTTACAAGAATCCGATTGATCCAAACATTTATTCAGTTGTTTTTACTTTGTTGCGTGTTTTTGTTTTTGGTTTTACCCATAAACTTCGAATTAAGATGTTGTTGCTCTCAGCAAACCTGTCCACCATTTTGTTTTTTTTTTGTTATTGTTTTTCAAGGTACCTGTCAATCATTTTTAATTTCAACTTTTTGCACTTATTTCGTCTTTCCGCACTCAAAAAATTCAATTTTTTGCTCTGTTTGTGATTAATTGACATGCTCTCTGCAACCAGAATGCAGAAATGTTTGTATGTATATTATGAACAAAGAAATTCTGTTACTTTCTGTTTATTTTATCTTCTACAATGCTATAATGGAAATAATAATAGAGCTGTTCTACTTAGTGACATGTTCGTTGGCAATTGCAGGTTCTCCGCCAGATTACAGATTTGCTGAAGAAATGACGTGCCGCGTTCTTGGTGACCTTATCCAAGAAGGCTGTGTGGCTAAACTTGCAGACGATCTCCACTGTGGTGAAGGTTGTGTCGTCCAGCTTGGCAACACA
>BLAZ01000612.1:490556-493056 GCA_014633955.1 Acropora tenuis
ATTCAGTGGATCCAGTGGAAGCAGCTGCGGAATACATACTTGTGATAGGTACATTGATTGATGCCATTAAGGCTGTTGCAAAGAAAGGGCAAGGACATCATAACTGAGAGAAGATCAGAACAATAGTTTAAAAAAGTTAAGAAAAAACACAGGCATCTCCACAACCGAAGAATACTAATGGAGAAGGGTTCGCCTAAGCGTCAACGTACAAGTGACAAAGAGAGAGAAAGACAAACAGTTAGCGAACACAAAAGCGGTGATCACGTCGTCAACAAGGGGGTCAAAACAATTTTCTACGACATCATAAAAAAATATATGGAAGATGATGGTATCCCACGTTTCCACGAACACATTACCCAAACTGAAACTCCTATGCTTTATAAAATTTGCCTAGAAGACAGGAATTGGCCACTTTCTAAAGCTATCGTGAGTCTAATAGATGAAATGAAAGTATCCAGTCAAAACAAATAGAAGCCTGATGATGATAATTCAATACTCTTCGGTCATGGGAAAAGAAATCTTGTGGAAGGAGTAGTCTCCATTTTGAAAAAGGTGATTAATATCATTACAAAAGGAACAGACGAGGAGCTCACAGAATGTGAGAAGAGACAATTAAATCTGGTTAGGAAACGTCTAAGAGATGACGTTAAAAATTATTATACACATGAGGGAGGTGTTTCGCCTGAAGATGATGGATTTTACGTGGACCAAGAAGCAAAAAAGAGGTGGATGGAACAAACAAAAAAAGGCAACGCTCAGTTTAAGCAATGCAAGGATGCTGTCAGACAGATTTTTTTTAAGTTGGTTGATGCAAAAGACGACAATCCAGAAGAATGGCTCATTTACATTTTGGCAAAAGAGCTACTTCACTTCCCCAAACAGTTATCAGCGACGGGAAGCGTAGATGCGAAAGTGGCAAAAAGGAAATAGAATGCTGTTTCTTTTTTTTCTGGATTTAACAGTGATGCAATTTTATTGCAGTTTTAGTCAACTTTTCGCAAGTCATCCCAAACACCAGTCGCCAGGTTATAAAGTTCAGGGTTTCATTGTATCCCAGACTTTGAGGATCATAGTAGTTTTTGTCTTCTGGAAATTGCGACATTATACCATTCTTGTCATATCCGTGATTGTTCAAATTGGTGAGACAGGATTTTTGTCCAGTGTAGATTTAGAAGTACAATGCTTATACTACTACCAAAGAAATTTCTGCGGTTTGATTGGCTGGGAGCAGAGGTATTTCAGCTTAATTTGAAACATCTGCATGTGAAAATTACAGTTACTGTGGTACAAAATAATCTCGTCGCGTGAGTTACGAAAAAATGACGGAAAGATTTCCAGATTTTCAAATTCAGGAGATTAAAGAGCTAAAAGAAAATTCAGAAAACCAAAATTCTAAGAAACGTTCACCGACCTGGTTCAATGTCTGGACCAAGTGGGCCGAAGACGAGAACTTTGAAACCAATTTGCTCGCTTACGAAGCGAAACAACTCGACGTCGGAAAATAAACAGATGCCATTACCTGACTGAATTTCTCAGATTATAATATCAACAAATGATAGCATGATTTGTAAGTGATACTTGGAATAAATACCACTCATAATATTTCAAAATTGACCCAAATTTCATATTATGTCAAACTATGTATAACAATATTGAAATGTCGCTCGTGCTATTTATGCCAAATAAAAATGTTTTAGAAGTTTGCGGGAATCAGTTGATGAAATTTGACGGCACTCTAACTCCAAACTTTGCTTTTATGTTCAAAGTAATTTCAAAAAATTAAATAACTATTGTTGGTGTTAATATTATTATTACTTGTAATAGTTTTCACTAAAGCTGCCTCCGCCTTTTTTTCTAAAATGGAGTGGAGAATATTTTCTGAAGTGACTGTGTATTGGGAATAACATTTTTTCTTTATTTAACAGGTCTGGTTAAAATCTGGAAAATTTCATATGAAAACTTAAAAAGATATATTTTTGCCTAATGTAATAAAAAGTCCTATGAAAAAATTTATTGAAACTTCAACATGAACACTATGAATAACATTTGAATAGAAACTTGACCATGAACGTTGTGAATAAAATTTGAACATGAACGTTGTCAATAATATCACTAACTTTGTTTTCAGATAATGTACTTGTAACTTCAAGAGATGCTATTGTGAATTCATTTGTCACAGTTAAATTTGATAAATGTGGCAAAAACAAACACGATGCTATTTCTAGAAAACTATCCAACGCACAAGAAAAAGTTCAATTTCACTAAAGCAGTTCAGTTTTTGTCCTTTTCTCAATCACTGAATAAATTTTTGGATTGCGTTACGAGTCTTTCGCGCCCAGTTAGGTTTGATTTGTGTCCAACAAATCCAAGTGTGACTTCGATGAGCAATGCGAGTTTCCACCGTTTTAACTCTAGATCGGATGGGCTTCGATGCGATTTTTCAACAAATAAACTTACGATATCAATGAACAATATCAATTTCCGCAATTTTAGCTCTAAA
>BLAZ01000613.1:111979-114479 GCA_014633955.1 Acropora tenuis
TTTCAAAGCGAGTCTAAGTGAGAAATTTTTGTTATGGTAATTAGTTCCAATTTCAATATGAGTGAAAACTGATTTTCATAAAAAAGACTTTGCACTTAGCCTCGATTCGAAATGAAGGTTGAGGTGAACTAGGAAATGGCCTACTGGAAACTCAGTTGTCATGCAAATGAGGGCTGTGGGCTGATTAAATTGTTTACGGTTTGTCTCTCTGTTTACATAACAGCAACAAACCTTTCCGATCACATGGGAGTTAAAAAAAAGAATATCATAAACTTCAAAACCAAGTTAATAGTAGCCTGGGAACGCCCTTTTCGGGGGTGAGAAACAACCGCCGGAAAAACGTCCGCAACAATAAAAATGATTATTATAATAATAATAACACTATTACTGGCAATAATAATTATAAATAACAGTAATAATAATAATAATGATAATAATAATAATAATAAGATAAAAAAGAATTCACAGAGTAAGGTTAGAATTTAGGACACCCTGGGAGGGGCTGGGTGGTTAGAGATTGCTAACAGGACGAAAAAGTCTTGATGAAGCACTGACAGGCACTCAGAGATAATCAGACAATACCTCATGCGGTTGATCTTCTTCTTCTTCATCTTCTTCGTCTTCTTCTTCTTCTTCTTCTTCTTCTTCTTCCTCTATTTCTTCGTCTTCTTCTTCATTGCTTTCTTCTCCCTCGTCAGCATCATATTCTTCTTGATCCGATGCTTCAATAAAGAAAACCCGAGATTAGTACTTCCTCTGTAGCCATCTTTTCTGTTGTCTGAAGGACGCACATAATTATTGACTACAGTCCGACCTCTATTAAGCGGCCACCCTCGGGACTTTGAGAAGTGGCCGCTTAATAGAGGTTGGCCGCTTATTTAAAATAATGTCAATGCTGTTTGCCGTTTTGGAGCGTGGAGTTGTAATGACGAGATCACGTCAATTGCCTTTCCTACAGCTAGGGGAAGGTCTTGGTACCCATTAAACCGGGCAAAGTGTCGGAGTCGCTCAGTTATGCGCAAGGCTTCTGCAAGGCTCTTGATCGATGGCTCTTCTAAGTCCTTGCCGTAGTCTTCGTCATTTGAGATGTCTTCTAAAACGAATTGAACGTCCTTATCATCATCTAGCAACTCTCTTCTGACCTCTGACCTCCAATTTGGGTTAGTTGGATCGACCAGGCCGGCGCAGATTGCAGTATCATCAGCACAGGAAACATACTCCTCCACAGAGCATTCAGCATATATCCGATCTATTATAGTTTTCAGGTTGGCAAGTTCCTCTTCTTCTAAGGGGTCGTCCTCGATTGGTTCATCACGTGGATACAAATCAGTCTTCTGAATGCACTTCGTGATAGTGCTTTGGCGAACATCGCTCCAGGATTGCCTCCCCCATTCAATGGCCACAAGAACGTTGATGGATTTCCCGATTTCGGAAGCGTTTTTTCTCACCATCAACTTGAGAGCAAACGTAACGCAGCATTCGCTTTCTGTAAAGAACCTTCCAATTGGCGATTATACCGGCATCTAGTGGCTGTAATTTGGAAGTGGTGTTTTTTTGGCAAAATCTGAACGGTGATGTTTAAAAGGTGCCCGGGCAGAGTTTGCGGATTACAGGGAGCATTATCCATAAATAGAAGGATATGTCTATCGTTGCGCTTCAACTGGCGATTTAACTTCGACAGAATTGTTGTCATGACCTCTGTATTTATGCAAGCTTTACTATTGGCGAAATAGGAGCAGTTGTATGGCTGGCCTGGTGACCAACCCTAAAGTTCTTAAAGCATCTCGGACTGACGGACGTGCCAATGATAACGGGATCTTCCTTCTCCCCTTCCGCATTTACAAAAAATGCCCATGTTAGTCGTTGCTTCGCTTTTTTACCTCCAGTGCACCGTCTTCCCTTAGCGTCCAGGGCTTTTTCTGGGAGGCCACGCCAAAAGCAACTCGTATCATCCATGTTCCAAACATCGCGCGCGTTCCACCCAGTTCAGGTGCAATTTACCATGCGCGCTCGTTCCAGCTTTCCATCGTCTCCTTGCTGACGTCACCTGCTTCCCCAGCGACCGTTTTGTTGCAGATGCTGTACTTCTGCTTGAATTTTTCAAGCCAGCCATTGGAAGCGACCAAATCGGAAATCTCTAATTTTTCTGCGATTAACGTCGCCTCTTCCTGAAGCATAGACCCGGAAACCGGGATGTTAGGGTTTCTGTACATTGTATACCAGTCTCACACAGCCTGATTCACATTTGAGTACTTGGATGAACGTTTTCTTTTTGCGTGATTTGGAATTTCATTGCTGGCATAGGCGTCCATGATCGCCTCTTTGTTTTTCAGTATTGCCTGAATCTGCCTTTTGCCTTTTCCAAAATGGTCAGCTAATTTCCTTGATCCTAGGTTAGGGTTTTGCTTTGCAAACTCGAGGACTTTAACTTTCTCTGAATGTCAAGACATTTACGCTTCTTTTGGGAAGTTGCAGAGCACGTTTCTTTCGCCTTTGTCTT
>BLAZ01000613.1:216763-219263 GCA_014633955.1 Acropora tenuis
CTTCTCTTGACCTAAACGACCAGGAACTCTTATTAGTGGTCCATAACCAACCTTTAACCCTGGCTCTCTCTATTCTCCTCCCTTGTCGTCGAGAATGGACAAGGGAGGAGAAGAGAGAGAACCCGCACTCTAGGCTGGCCCACGACAGTCTCTTGTACAGTCACAACAAAATGGAGCAATCTCTTATTCTTATTCTTCTTCGCCGGTGTAGTTCTCTAAATTCATCAATTCACACACACACACACACATGCACCACAACCGAGCTGACCACTTTTATAGAAGCCTCCCACCATCATTAAGTATTACATCAAATCAATGTTCAGAAACAGAAACCTTGACCAATGCTGAGCACTGCGATGTAGAATGTTACATACATTGCGTGACACAACAGGAACTAACATTTCGGAATGTTCATTAGACCTCCTATCTCTGTAAAAGGATTAAAACAGATTTTCTCTTTTCTTGCAGACAAATAATGCCTACAAGTAAAAAACTTTTTATAAAGCAGTCAAATTGTCAGGATAAAATCGCGAATCACCTTTCGAGAAATCACACCACTGCAATGAAATAATGCTTTAAACTTTATTTTATTCCTAAACAAACAAGAAAACTTTCTTCAGTTAACCACCACCATTGAGTAATGTCACGACCTAAACAGCTACGTATATCATAGAAGACAAATGATCAGCAAAAATACAATAATTACAATATTCTCCTATTCAGTTACCATTTCGGTAGCGTCTCATTTACCTACAATCACAACTCACAGAGGACGTCCCCCAAGACTTACTTCAATTTAGAATATTCATGGCCTTCGTTCTTCATTTTGCAAAATAACAAAAAACTGTGACTATTTGCTACTGCTTCATTCTGTGATACAATATGCTGAAATAATTCGATTCTTGTCACTGCTGTCTTCTTGAATAACTCAACAACCTTAACGGCAACTCGACTTTACAATTCACAATTAATCTACTCAACTTCAGTGCTTCTTGTCTTCTGATTAACTGTTTTAAGAAAAATAGGATAGTTGAAATTCTGTGATCTCCAATTGCTTCAATATAGACTCTCGCTTTTAAGTTTCGGATTCAAGATGATCCTTTTTCTACGATTTTAGCATATACAACGTTTAGGCAACATATTGCAAGACTCAATACCCAAGGCCATTAATTGTCAAGTGGTTTTTTTCCCTCTTTTGTTCAAATCTTGAGTGATTTGAAAACGTTAATAGAAATAAATGTAGTCATACATTATTTTAGCACCTTTTGAGTAGAGTTGTGACTTTAAAGTTTACAACACAATCATTTTTAGTTCACTACCATAGCTTTGTTTATCGACATGGTGCCTTTAGCCACAATAATCTAGATGGCTCCACAGTAGAATGAAGAAGCAAATTACCCATCTGTCAATCAAAACAAATCTACAGCACTTCTGCACAGATTATTTGGTGAAGTCTACAGGGTTGAATCAGGAATGTTTTGTTTTCGGGTAAAATTCTACCACAAAACAGAGAGGCGACCGTTCAATCCGAGGACCGTAGAGAGGGAACTTTTTCCTTCAGTACCAATGAAGTTCAAAGACAAATCCAAAGACGAAAAAGAGCTGTTACACCTGAGGGCCTCAGCGAGGGAATGTGCTCCCTCATTACCAATGGAGTTGAAAGACAAATCCAAAGAAGAAAGAGAGGTGTTAACTTTGAGGGCCTCAGAAAGTGAACGTGCTCCCTCATCACCAATGGAGTTGCAAGACAAATCTAAAGAAGAAAGAGAGGTGTTTACTTTGAGGGCTTGGGTGAACGAGATTGCTCCTTCAGCACCAATAGAGTTGGAAGACAAACCCAACAAAGAGAGGGCAACGTTTACTTCAAGGGCCTGGGAGAGCGAGTTGGCTCCTTCAGCATCAATAAAGTTGGAAGACAAATCCAAAGAAGAAAGAGAGCAGTTTATTCTGAGGGCCTGAGCGAGCGAGTTGGCTCCTTCACCATCAATGAAGTTGGAAGACAAATCCAAAGAAGAAAGAGAGGTGCTTTCTCTCAGAGCCTCGGCAAGATAATTTGCTCCGTTATCACCAATGGAGTTGGCAGACAAGTCGAGTGAACAAAGAGAGGTGTTTACTTCAAGGGCCTCTGCGAGCGATTTTGCTCCCTCAGCATCAATAAAGTTGGAGGACAAATCCAAGGAAGAAAGAGAGGTGTTTACTATGAGGGCCTTGGCAAGTAAGTTTGCGCCCTCATTATCAATGGAGTTGGAAGACAAATCCAAGGAAGAAAGAGAGGTGTTTACTCTGAGGGCCTGGGCGAGCGTGTTTGCTCCCTCATTATCAATGGAGTTGCACGACAAATGCAAAGAATAAAGAGAGGTGTTTGCTCTGAGGGTCTGGGCTAGGAGAGTGGTAGCCTCAGTATTAAGCGCCCACTCCAACAACTTCAGGTTTGTTACAGTGGAGTTGAAGGCGAGAGCTTGGAAAAACGTGCCAATGAACTCATTGTCCCAACGAGAGG
>BLAZ01000613.1:327381-329881 GCA_014633955.1 Acropora tenuis
AGAAAATTCAACAGGATATTGTGAGACAATTGACGATTTCATTTGTTCAGAAAACGCGTGTGCGCGAGCGCTCAGGTATTTTTTGTGCCAATACGCACCACCAGGTGCTGCATGGAAACCAAAATGATTTGAATTGCACATGCGCGAACATTTGTCAAATGTACGCGCATACCAAGGCACACTTTCACGCACCATACATAAGCTCACAGCTCATTGGATAAAAAGGACCTCTCACATATGTTGCAGGGCTTGATATCTCCCTCCTCACTTGTAGCGCAAGGCTTGGCTCAAAGAGAAAGTGATCACCTGGCCGAAATCTCTGGGTGCGTTGTCAAGGTTACGACGGTCTGTCTCCACGTCCAGATGCCCTGCTCTCAAGTTCCTGAATTTTGATAACCCATGACTGAGGTTGTATGCGCAACTTTCCTAGAACTTTAATTCTCACTATACTCGAGACGAGGTCATGATCGGTAGTGGCGAAATAGTTTTTTTTGTGTGTAATCTATTCGGTGCTCTCACCTAAAGTTGTCGGTTTTGTTGCATTTGACACTCTTGCTCAACTGACACTGATCAACACTAGCGCAAATTCACCGGACGTAAGTCATCTGGAGGACAGAAAAGACAATTGCAAACGGTATTAATAAAACTAATACCAGGCCTTCGGCCTGGCACAAGTAATTTATGGGACAGTTCACAAGTTTTACTAATTGATCTCTCAAAAACTATGATCAATAACTCAAGGTTGAATTGTTTTGTTAAATTATATAATCCTTCAGCTGCTGAGAAAACTCCATGTTAAACTCCTTCAGATCATTGCCATGGTGTCCCTGTGACTGAAAATTTGGCTTCCTAAGAGTTAAAGCGCTTTAATGCTCGCGCGTGAGAGTGTTTTTGCCAACACCTGTGAGTGTGTGTGTTTTTTTCTGTCTACTCGTTCAGTATGTCGGGGCACTGAGGACTGCGTGTCGCTGTGCGACGCGTCTTCTCTTGACAGGTCTGCGGTTGGCTTGTGCGACGCGTCTTCCCATAACAGATATGCATGCGTGTCGTTTTCCTGCGATTAGCCGTCGTTAAGCGTTTCTCGCGGTAGGGCTGCCTATCGCTCCCTTTTGCGGGCAACCCTGCGCGACGCTTCTTTCTTGTCAAACATTCGTGTCGTGTTTTCCCGTGGATAGCCTGCGTGTCGCGTTTCTCGCGGGAGGTATTTGACGCTTGCGTTCGAGTGGATTCCTTTTTCCATTCTTTACTTACGATAATTGTTGCTCTTTTCAGTGTTTTAAAGATGTCCACGGAAGTGAATTATTCTTTTCCTAGAATCTTTGTCAAAGCAATTGTCCAAGAAAGCTAAACATTGATGCAAATAACTCCTTTGATGTTACTGTTTCAAAGATTTTTCAAGGAGAAACTGCTCCTGTGGCAACATCCAAAGAATTTTTATGGTCTCATAACGAGTCGAGTCCAGCTATTTCGCGTACACGTTAGTTTAAACGCGAATTGGAATCCCTCGAGCATTAACCGTTTCTAGCTTTTAGTGATATCAGAAACACGGTTCATCTCTGCTTTTGTTTTGAACCTTCGATCCACAGCTTTGAAATGATAATATGAGTTTTCTCCAGTAGTCTCTTTTGCTCGAGATGGAAGTTTTTCGTACATATGTAAAGGATAACTTAGCATTGTAAAGTAATGAATTTTCTGCTTGATGACAATGCAATAAAGAAATGAAATTACTCTCATTCAATGTCTTTGTATTCCTTTCTACAATCCATTAAATCTCCCAATGCAGGCGTGAAACTTACGGCTTCAAGCGCAGTGTCTAATTTTGCTCTGAAAATACTTAAGATTCTATTTGGTTTATTCTGGAGAACTAAGACCTCATCATGAAAAGGAAGCTCCAACCATATTCGGGTGAAAGCTTAGTTTGTGTTGGGGACTGACAAACTTACAGATATTCCAATTCAGTTTTTGCGAATTTTTTTTTTTCGCGTAGGGGAACTTAACTTGATCTCAAAGAATGAGTAGCCAAATTTTGAACGCTCTCCATCGTTGTCTTGCTTGCACAGTTGGAACTGTGCTAGACTTTGATGTGAGAGCTTGCGGGTTCAAACTTACGGATCTTCCCATTAAGCGTCCCTTTTTTTTTTAAATAGGGGAGCTAGAGTTGATCTTAAAGGATGAGTATCCGAATTTTGCAAGGATCTCCATCGCTGGCTAGCTTGCACAATTGGTAGAGTGCAAGGCTTTGATGTGAGAGGTAGCAGGATCAAATCCTGGCTGGAACAACTTGAAATCAATCAAGCTTGCACTTGTGGTAGTGTGCTTAACTATGGTAAGTGAAGTTGGTATCGCTGTCGAGCTTGCGCAGTTAGTAGTGTGCTGGACCATGGTACGAGTGATCGCAGATTCAAATCCTGGCTGGAATACATTGGAGTGAGACTACCTTGCACTTACGGAAGTGTGCTAGACTATGAAGGATCGTGGCTTCAAATCCTGGCTGGCGGAA
>BLAZ01000613.1:342381-344881 GCA_014633955.1 Acropora tenuis
TTGCTGAAATATATCGTGGGTTGGTGGGGATCAGTTTGTGCCGGTCCGAATGCTGACGATCTTTAATTCGCGCGATATCACGCGCGACTCACTGGAACCCACCCAGCTAGCACGCAACTCGTGAACCCCGAGATGGATTTTTGCGAGCTGATTGAGGTCGATACTCAACATCATGCAAATGCGGAAAAGCCGGTGACAATTGGCAACAAAACGTTCTCATAACACTTTTAAAGTTTTTTTCACTGCTAGCGCAACCCAGTGATAACCCAACTATAATCCCCAGTCAATTTGACGTATATGGTTGCGGAAACTTTGTTTCGTCTTTCATGAAGTGAGCGCATATCAATCTGCGCAGTGTTCATGTCCACTGAAAGCCTATAGAAGCCATCTTGTTGAATCTACAGCGTTGAAGGACAACATTGGCGAATCCAAATATAATGAACCGCATTTCAGTCCATTGAATTTGACACACGTAGTCTTTTCCTTCTAATGGGCTTCAAAGCAGGGAAACAACGAAAGTGACAAAACAATAATAACACTATCATGACTGAAATAAAAACTCTGATTCTCATACATACTCTTTTGACTAAAGAAGCCTGCGGAATTCAGTTGAAAAGAGCAAGTTAGTCAAACTCAGTTGTCACTTACCTCTGCAGAGTGCAAATGTGATTGACATCTGAAAAATCAAAGGCAAAGTGTGTTGTCGGCGTCTTGTCAACGAATAAAGTATTTCTATACGTAACGGTTGAGTATATAAACAATTTATTCGTCGATCTTATTGGTCGGGAGAAATGTGATGTTTTGTTGATAATCTTTCACCTCAGCCGTAATGCTATTGGCTGTGAACAATAAGGACGGTGATTGGTGCGTGCCGATTGTTTCATGCAAAGTTCTCTAAAGTGTGGAGAAAAGGAAAAAAGATTCAGGCGACGGACAGGGTCGATCCAGGGTCACTTGCAAATGTCACAGAACCGATGATCCCCGTCAAGCTAACGAGTCAAGCTTCCACAGAGGAAAGACTTTTAAACGTGCAAGATTCAAATATATTTCCAATTAAAACTTAAGGCTGCCATTTTCAAATTTGTGTTTTGATCCAAACAGTTGTTAAAATGTGTTAAGGCGGCGAAATACCAGATACAAAAACCCTCAACTTGTCGCGCTACATTTTCTAGTTGCAAGTTTCGGGTCGATGTTTCGCGTTTTTCACCTTGCGTGATCAACCTGTCGCGCAACAATAAAATTTGTTGCGAGTTGAAGAAATGCAGCTCGCTGATTGGTTGATTTGCTTAGTGTGGATCTAATATGGCGGCCTTTGTTGCGTGACAAGTTGTGAGTTCCATGAAAAACGGGCAACAAAGCCAAAATTTGTTGCTCAAAGTAGACCAGCACTCTACTTTTCGCAACACCTTTCTTCAACCCGCAAAAAATGTTTTTGTTGCGGGCCAAGTTGATCGCGCAAGGTGAAAAACGGGAAACATCGACGAAGACATAGACATAGCTATTTTTCTTGGACATTTCTGTCCAAGGGGGAAAGGTGCATGAGGTTTAGCCCTATGTGAAGCACCAACCCAGAAGGAACAACAGAAAGGACAGCCACAATACCTGGAAACTTCACGCCCTACGAAAACTTGCAACGAAACAATGTTGCGCGACAAGTTGAGGGTTTCTGTATCTCGTATTTCGTCCCCTATAGGAAAGTGCAAACAAAGAGTAAAACGGCGACACGAGGCGCGTGTATATTGTGGACTAGTCAGTTCTCTTGAAATGAGGCTCACGCGCAACCGAATTTCACGCGCAATTCTTGATGGAGGGTGCGTCATAATGTTATGTGAGAACTAAACCTTTGCTGTGATCATAAAATATTTTTGTGCGGTTTTATTCTGCTATTTTTCTATTCCCTTATTGTCGTTTGGAATGAGCTCTCTTATCCCAAAAGAGGGGTAAAATACATCATAAGATTAATTAGGTTCAAGTTTCATGACTTGTTAAGCGAAAGTTTTCTAATTCAGGAATTCCAAAAAAAACACTTTGTCAATCAACTTCTTTTTAGAGAAGTTGTAAATATATAAGACCAGTTTGCTTGTTGAAAAGCTTCTGCCAAATTATTATTTCCTACCTCCATAACGCCCTTTACTTGTCAATACGCTCATTCCGTCGACTCATGTGCTCTTTAGCACAAATTGGACCGAAGTAACAGTGGATGAATCAAATCCTTCTTTACTTCGTCTTTTTCCTGAAAAAGAACGTTTAAAAACTGAACCATTTCTCGCGGTTTACTAGAGAAAAAGTCTCTTGTCTTGTAAACACGTCTAAGGTAGTGATTGTCATTGCCTCAGGTATCGGTGCCGATGGCATTTTGATGACGTGCATGATGACGTTCCCGTAAAAAGCTGTTTTATCCGCTTATTGAGCCAGCGAGCAGGAACTTCACGTGCGGATTCATGAGGTGAATGCGTTTTCTCTCCAGTCCTCCGTCTTTCTCTCTTACCTGCAACTGAAG
>BLAZ01000613.1:358149-360649 GCA_014633955.1 Acropora tenuis
TTACGTAAATGACCAACAGCTGTTTTGGGAACTGGTTAAAATGGAAATAAGAAGCACAACCATTTCGTTCTCTAAAGGAAAGGCACAGGCGATTCGTAAGCATGAAGTGGAGATCAAGCAACAACTAGATAAGCAGGATAAAATAATCTGCAATAGGCAGAACCTTGATAACATTGACGAAACTCTTAAACAATATGATGACCTCAAAAAGGAACTCTTACATCTGTATGAAAATAAAGGCAAGGCTGCAATCTTTAGGTCTAAATGTCGCTAGGTAGAAGAGGGCGAAAAAGCTACAAAATATTTCTTTAATCTAGAAAAAAGGAATTATAATAGGAAAACCATCAACGAAATTAAATTGGAAAATGACGAAACAATTACGGATGAGACTCAAATTCTGTCAATGATCCAAACGTACTATAGTAATTTGTACAATTCTCAAGCAACAGATTCACAGGACAGCTTTGAAATATTTACCGAAAGTATGGAAATTCCTAGATTAGACGATGCAGAAAGGGATGCTTTAGACGGTCCTTTGACTTACGAAGAATGTAAAAAAACATTGGAGTCACTTGGAAATGGAAAATCGCCAGGCGAGGACGGTTTTACGGTAGAATTTTATGTGCATTTCTTTGATCTTGTATGGGCAGATTTATTAGCAAGCCTTAATAGGGCATATGAGCTTGGGAGGTTATCGGTCTCTCAGCGTAGGGGCATAATTACGCTTTTACCGAAAGACGACGCTGAATTATTGCTTTTACAGAATTGGCGTCCCATCTCTTTACTAAATGTGGATTATAAAATTGCATCAAAAGCTATTGCAAGGCGAATTGAGCCAATGCTCTCAAAGCTCGTACATCCGGATCAAACGGGCTTCATAACAGGAAGATATATTGGTGAAAATGTAAGATTAATAAGTGATATTATGGAGCAAACTCAGGTGAACAACACTCCAGGTATATTAATATCAGTTGATTTTAAGAAAGCTTTTGACTCCCTGGAATGGTCTTGTATTCAAAGTGCTCTCAAAAAATTTAACTTTGGTGACAGCTTAAGAAAGTGGATTGAGATCTTCTACACGGACATAGAAAGCGCAGTTTTGAACAACGGCTTTGCAACGAACTGGTTCAAGCCTTCTAGAGGAGTTAGACAAGGATGTCCACTCTCGCCATATCTGTTTATTTTAACTGCAGAAATACTATCTAACAAAATAAGACAAAATTCGATCATTAAAGGAATCAGAATTTTTGGTTCAGAGATCAAACTAAGCCAATTTGCAGACGATACCAATTTATTTTGTGCTGATGTCGTTTCCGCTGAACATGCCTTGGAAACTATGAACGCTTTTGGGAATTTCTCCGGACTAGTGCTCAACGTAGAGAAAACAAAAGAATTCTGGCTGGGGAAATGGTTGAATAATAGAACCAAACCGCTAGGGATGAAATGGATGAACACACCCACCAAATTATTAGGAATCTATGTTTCCTATGATGAAAGAGGTAATAACCAGATGAACTTCAATTTGAAAGTGCAAAAACTACAGACCAATTTAGACATTTGGAAATCGAGAGGATTAACGCTCTATGGAAAAGTACTAATAATTAAATCTTTGGGGTTGTCTAACTTAATATACTCAATTTCCAATGTTAACGTCCCTAAGGAAATAGTGTCAATGGTAAAAGATAAAATGTTTCGGTTTCTTTGGAAAAATAAGAAGGACAAAATAAAATGCATTAGTATGTATCAAGACCTTTCCAGTGGGGGGCTTACGGATGGTTGACATCGAACTTACAATAAAATCGCTTAGACTTGCGTGGATCAAAAGACTTCTTTTTAGAGATAACTGCAAATGGAAAGTAGTACCAGACCACTTTTTTAACAGATATGGAGGCCTTAATTTCTTGCTTCGATGTAACTATGATGTCAAACATTTAACGCACATTCCGACATTCTATAGAGACATACTTATTGCATTTGATGAAATCAAGACTCTGTACAATTATGATCAAGGAACCGACACCATCCTCTTCAACAACAGGGACATCTTAGTCGATGGAAAACCGTTATTTATAAGGGAATGGTTTGTCAAGGGTATTCATACGATCCAACAGCTTTTTAATGGAAACGGCCAATACCTAACTTTTCAGGAATTTCAATCCAAATACCATTGTAATAGAAACTTTCTCCAATTCTAGCAAATTTTGAGTGCAATCCCTGCGCGTTTGAAGAACAGAGTGGGAGCTCAAGGGCACAACACGAGCTTCAATTACGAGGGAAACTGGAATTTTTTTTGTTGAACGAAACAAGTCAAATTGACTTTGCAACATACGGGGCAAGAGATTATTATCGCCTACTTCTCGTTAAGAAACACCAATCACCCCATACTGGGCCGAAAAGATGGGACAGAGAGATTTCAATAAATACTGAGAACTGGACAGATGTTTTTAAAATGGTCTCAAAAACATGTAAGGAAAAAAAGTTGAAAGAATTTCAATTCAAA
>BLAZ01000613.1:370649-373149 GCA_014633955.1 Acropora tenuis
TTTTAATTGTCTCGTTCGATTTTAATTTAACTGGCAATTATAATCATCAGGTTTTGTAGATAAACAAATGAACGGCTTTGTTACTAAAGAAACTGTGGTGTTGTGTCGGTGAGGAAGTGACACACACACATTTGGAATCAAACGAGTTGATGTGAGTTTAACAGGCCATTTCCGAGTTCCCGTCTGTTTCTCTTCCAAGGCGAGTCTAAGAGCGAAATTTTTCTTATGGCAATTAGTTCTAATTTCAATATGAATGAAAGATGATATTTATAACAAAGACTTCGCACGTCGACTCGCCTTGAAAACGAACTCAAAAATGGCCTATTATGACCAAAAAAGATTGCGAAGATGACCTTTCGAGCATTAGCCCTTCGCCATAGCTTTAATCTTTCCTTCTGAGGAAGAGCTAACGCTTGAAACCTTAACTTTGTTGTGTTCCTACGACGGCAATTTGACGCTTGTCAACAAATAACTAAGCGCAGGCGATTGGTGCTTGCCCCTCTCGGCGCACTGACCTTTCTTCCTGATGGATCCTCGCTCCTGAATGCAATGGTGTCCATCTCGGAACCCTGACTGGTGACTGCCTTGACTAGTGCGTTTCTTTGACTAAACTGGTATTCAAGAAAGTCTATAGCGCTCCTACGAAAATAAAAAGTAACGCATCCCAAATTATAATGGAGACTCGATGGGGAATTTCAATCTAGGCGTTTGCCGTTTGTTAGAAATAGCCGGCAGGATTGGCCAGTCCCCAAATGGAACACGTCAGTTTTACCACCTTTGAAATGCTTCTGGCCTAGCTTACCTTGCTCTGCAAGGTTTGATTATGAGCAGCTCTCTCGGTTCCTACGAGTTGTAATTGTATACAAAGCCAATTCTGACGCAGCTCCGTCGTGGGAAATGTGTGCACAGGGTCAATGACTATGAATAAGAAAACCAGCGTAGCCACGATGCCAGCTTCACTCCCCAAGAAAAAAGCCATGTTCAGGTGACAGCAAGGCGTCAATTGTCGAATTGTAGCCTTTGCGTAAATAAACATGGAAGGAGAAGATGACTCTTTCTCCATTACGATTCGGTGAAGTTCGGAAAAATCCCGTCTGCTCCTATCAAGAGCCGAAGCTCACCGATTACCACCAGTTCGGACGCTCGATCACTGAGCTGCACGAAACCTTTCGCTGCACTTTTCCCAACATTTAAAAAACGCCGCTAAAAGATGCGTCACACAACTAAAATATTCCAGCCATAATCTTCATACCTGGCACTTTCCAAGAGATTCTGGGCGTGCTGAGGATCTTTGAACTTATCAAAGTGGAAATCCCTGCTCAAACCATCAAGTTCATTGATCACTGAGACAAAGAAAAAGAAAAAAAATTGAGCAGGCCGTTTAGCTGGACGGCTTATGAAAAATTAGTACAAACAGTGTATACTAAAAGTGTAAATACGTCACAGGTTTCCCATCCTTAAACTGATCCGCTAAGCTTGTTCTCAGGGCTTTTCCACCCGAGTACCTCTTTTGGAGGAAGGGAAGCGGAGAAAAAACTGGGAACGAAGATAAGATATTTTGAAAGTTTGGGTGGAATAGGAAATGTCAACTTCCAGTTTTCATCCGTCGAGGAAGACCCTTTATGACCTCTACTAACTGTACTTCCAACCTCGTTCCCAGGGTCTCCTGGAGACAGGAAGAAGAGAGACCCTGGCAACGAGGTTGCTGTACTTCTCGCCAAAAATTATAAGGCGTTAGGGGATACTTTGAAACACTTATTGAAAATCGGATTGTCTGCATTTTCTGGACATCTTTCTCGGTTTCTGTTAAAAATAAGAAGCAAGCTCGCTTCGCTGATGCTCCTTAAGCTTACCTATGAGTGGTACGATGAGAGTGAAACACTGACTGCCAACAATGGCCTTGAGTCCATTCAAGTGATTCACAAAACAGTTGGTATCAGCAACCAGGAATGTTGGGTAGTTTTCAAACATCAAGCGCGGCTTGGAAATGTGCTCCTCAATCACAGCCTGGGGATTAATTCCACCGCGAATTAAAACAACTGCGTTTTACCCTTCACTATACACTAACGCAGCATTCTCTTAGGACCACCATTAAAGTGGCTCAATCTCGGTCCGAGAGCCCTCGTTACTCTTGTTCAGCGGACCCCCTCTGCTGGGCAAGCGTAACGAGGGCTCTAAGAACGAGATTGAACGTGGCTCAAAGCGTACGCGCCACCATTTGAGCATGCGCAGTTTAGGCACGAATTTTCAGTATTTTCGTTTGCTACGTGACATTCAGCTCTCCGCCATTAAATGAGGAGGCGACCACGTCCAAGTGAACCTCCGCTGGTTTTGTTGTCCTCCAAGCACAAATTCGAAAATCGGAAAACCATATTTTTTACGAAATGTGAATGTTAACCGTATGAAACGCGAAAGTAACACTGTAAAGTGGAAGGGACAATATGGATAACTGACATGAACGATTTGCAAGAAGGGCGACTATATAGCATACCGGCATGAT
>BLAZ01000613.1:392234-395303 GCA_014633955.1 Acropora tenuis
ATTTGGAATGAAATTCTAGTACTTAACACTCAGTTGCTTGGCAAACTTGCGGGTATAAACTACACTTAAAGCAAATGTGGAGTTAAATTCTACTGTACTACGAAATTGCTTGGCAACAAAAGTTACACGAAAATGTTACATGAACGGGTTTTGCAACAAACCAAAAAAAAAAAAAACAAAACAAAAACACAATTCTGCCATGCAAATGACAAAATTTTATCTCCTTTCCCCAAATTTCCATTTGCCTTCTTCACACACAAGAGTGTGTTCTCTCTTAAGCCCTAAAGGAAGAAAAAGTTGTAGAAAGAAATCAAGCAGTAATCTTCACATGTGCTCCGCAAGAATGGAACAAGTGGACGAGGAGGAGAGCATCTGCAGCCGCAGTCCTTCAAGCCATGAAAACTGAGTTAAACCCAAGATGTGTGGAACAAGTGGACTGAGTACGACTGCTTTCACGTAATGTATGAGACTGGGCAGGAATGCAAAGCAAAAATGCCAAACTTTTGTTGTAACATTCTCTAGCTCACCTCAAACTGTATTGGCTGACAACTAACCACTGCGCAAGCTGGCGTGCAGTTGGTCGACGATTTTGATCATGCTGAAAATACAAAAAACAAAACCAAAAAAAAAAAACAAAGCAGGCTCCAGTTAAATATGAAATACTAGTTTCTGAAGAATTTTTGGTGCTGTGTTGGTGGGGAAGTGAAAGTTAGATAGGGTTAGGGTTAAAACAGGTAACAATCAAATTAATCACTATACAGTGGACAATTTATTACAATGGCACTAATTTGGCCGGATAAAGATTTATCAGATGGATAACTCTATCCAGTTTTTGAATGACTTGGGACTGGTGGTCAAAGTGAGACTTGCACCAACAGGAAACAAAATACAAGGAGCACCTGAACCACTCAGCCACTGCAGTGCAAAACCACCACAAATGCGATTATCTAACTGGCTAACCACGCCTTAGGCTTAACAATTTTCAAGGAGGTACTGGCTTCAAGTTTGTCATAGGAATAGAATGGAATTGGAAAACTACAGTTCATTCGGAGTTATGCCTTACCAAAACACAAGCTGACACCATATCAGCAAGTCCAGGGTCTAATTGCCTCAACTTGTTTATCTGTCATGACAAATAATTCAAACAGTCAAAATCAGCATAAGCAGTATTCTTGGCAAATAAAATTAACAATAGTTGTTGCAGTTATTCTTCAAGAGTTGAAGCTTCCATCAAAGAGCCTGGCTATTGAAGTTTTTGATCCTGTGTTTGGCTAAAAAAATCTACCCAACAAATTAAGTCAAGCTGACCAGATGCTAGCAAGGACAGACCACAACATTGGGAATAATAATTTTCTTCCCTTACTCTTTCATAACAGGCTCTGTCTCAATATTAGGAAAAATGGGAAAGGTTGTGAGACAGGACCAACTCAGTAAAATCCTCATCTGAAAAGACACAGAGGTCTCAGTTTCAGTTGCAAGGCAGCACATCCTCCTTGGTTACCACCTATTTGAAGGCACTGAGAGTTGGTCTGAGTGAGGATTTAAACCAAAAACCTCCCACTTGCTCACCTTCTGTTTGACAACCTTAACTGACCCGTTGGTAGCATTACATTTCACCGATGTGGAAATTTGTCACAGTTTTCAACAGTTACTAAAGAACTTAAAGATCTCCAATCGTAAAACTTATAATTTGTGAAGTTATAAGAACCTGCACCACCCTTGTTGACAAAAGCTTTACCTAAGTTGTTTTGCTTGCCATGGTTTCATTCCCATCATTGTTCTTAGAAGCAAAGTGATTCCTCTGCAATGCAAGACTTACCTTCTCCTTAAGACTTTCCACGGTTGGTACACCAACGGTCATTTCAATGAAGAACGGGCCTAAATTGTAAATATCTGCTGGTCGTCCATGTGGTTCATCATTTAACACCTAAAATGTTTCCCACACAGTTTCAAAAAATAGGAATGCAACAATCTAATCCCTTTTTTTCAAGCCATTGTATCAAAGATGCACATGACCAAATGCCTAATGTGATTGGGATCGCTGCCATGAATTAGTTGCGAGCTTGAGAAGGAAATCTACTGTAAATACAGTACCACCAATCACACCCTTTTTGACCATGCACATCATAGAGACAGTGTGGTTGACTGGTAAAAGTACTGGATTTGAGACATTCCAGTAAAGCTCTGTGCACCAGAGGTGGAGTTGCAGTGGGATGTTAGCAGTTTAACAACTTGGCTATGCTTCTGAACATGGAACTTGGCACACACGATGACTGGATAAGGGTCAAATTACCACCATAAGAAACATTAAACAAATTACTTTTGTCTGACATATTCATCAGACAAAGGGCCAACCATCAACCTCACAGTGGCAATTCAACCCTCATCAACTTCCTTGATATACCAAAATTTGTTTCACTTCCCAATCAACACAGCTCCAAAGTTTCTTTTGAAACTAACCTTTTACATGCTTGCTAAATGGTCACTGGCTGCTGCTACTACTACTAATAACAACTTTAGTTAAAGCTCAATTGATTTAGCTGAGCACAGTCACTCTGAGGATTGAGGAGACTAGATCACATATTTTTTTTTGCTGAGTGGAAAACCTGAGAAAAAGAAACCCCGAGGAGCAGAGAGTGTTCAACTGGCAAACTCTTGTCACGTGTAAAATCAAGTTCAGGATGGAAACCACGCCACATTGGCAGAAGATGAGTGCTCCCACCACTGTCTCAATCCTGCCTCCATAAATGGTCCCCCAATGAGATTCAAAAATAATAATTATTATTTGTTGGGGCAGCAGTAATACAAGTTTGCCTCATTGAAAAAAGTCATTTTTCTTTCCCATACCTCAGGTGCAATGAAGCCCCTTGTTCCCATTTTGCCCCCTGTAATGAACTCTTGTGAAATCACTCGAGCAGAATCAAAGTCCGCAAGGAGCGCTCTTCCTTCCTGGGTCAACACATTTTTGCCTGGAAACAAAAGATGTAGAAGACACCTTCCATGAAAAAATCCTTTCATGCCCAAAAAAAAAAAAAAAAAAAAAAAAAAAAAAAAAAAAAAAAAAAAAAA
>BLAZ01000613.1:395313-397813 GCA_014633955.1 Acropora tenuis
AAAAAAAAAAAAAAAAAAAAAAAAAAAAAAAAAAAAAAAAAAAAAAACAGAAACAAAAGGGTGATTATAATAACACATACATTCAAATTTCAAAGATTTTTGCCTAAATGATTTCAAACAGAATCTTCCTTGGACACTACAACCCTGAAGGTCACAAAGCGCTTAAGTGCCAAGGAGAAAGGCAATACTTTAGCCACCAGGAATCAAATGGTACTCTTGATCAAGATAAAGACGACACACTTTTAAGATTTTAAGGCTCAATGCAGTTTAAGCTGCTGAAGTTTATTAAAGTGTGTGTGTGTGTGTGTGTTTGGGGGGGGGGGGAGGGTGTTCAAAACGCCATGCTGGAAATAAGAGTCAGTCATCTGACATTGTTTTCAAAATTTGGTCAGACAATCAGCCAATTACACATTATGATCACATGTGATGACCAAACACCTCTCCAGTACACCTTGAATTAGCTTCTTCAAGGTGTTGTCTGTCAATAAATTAAACCCTTTCAAATTTGTAAAATGTCCAACCAAACTTTGAAAGGGACACATGAATTATAATAACAAATTTTTTCCAGCACTGCAGGCAGATCTTCAGGGCTCTGGCCACCAGCTCTCACTAGCGTAGCCTTGTTTGCCTTCTTGTTAGAAAACAAAGCATGACCCTTCTCACGAGCAGTGATACAAGATTACTTACATTTAATGTCCTTATGGACAATGGAAATATCGTGGAGGTAGACCACTGCATCTACAACCTGTGAGCCATAGTACCTGGCTTCATCAACTGACAATCGTTTTTGCATTGCCTCCATGATATGATAAAGAGATTTATCTAAAAGAAAAAAAACATACATTTTGCAAACCGTCTGTTACCCCAGAATTCTGTCAAAACAGCATTTATGTCCTGCATAGGAAGGAAACAGCACTGAAAGGTGAGAGTTACATGTCAATAGTATTCATATGCCGTTTTTATTTATCTATAAGCCGATCTTGGCTATAAGAACACTTATAGAAAACTTTATTATAGGATGCATAATTAGTAGCAAAACTGTCCTCTCCCTTACAGTGTTCTCCCTAAATTTAGTAGGGGACAATTCCAGACTGGTATTTTTTTAAAACAACTTATATAGTTTTGGTAAACCTTCAAGAGGTTGCAGGCAGTAAGAACTGTTGCTTGAGGTGGTAAATTTTACTGGTTACCGCATAATAAGGAGAACACTGCCTTATGGCCCTGTTAAACTAAATACCAATATTAAAAAACTAGAATACAAAAAGCTAAAATACTTATTAAGAAATAGTAAAATACTATTCAAATGGAAGCTAAAAATATCACCAAATAAGATAGGGTTAAATGCAATTTAACCTAGTTAACAACCAGGAGCAAGTTGCAGTTTATACGGCGTGGCGCTTTGTTAAGCTCTGGCACTTTGTAGCTTTCAAGTTACTCATTTTTTCCTCTTGTCTTTGCCTATTGTTGGAAAATGTTAGTCCAGTAGGACGTGCTTCTTTCTGTGTGTTCTCACTTGTGTTTCTTAGTTCCTCAATAAACTCTTCTTTGGCTTCAACAAAACAGGAAGCCATTGTTGCAGAAGATTTTAATTGGCATCAAATCTTAGCAATAACCTCATTGCTAAGCAACTAGATGAAGCTCAATCCATTTCCATCACGTTGTGTTACAAATTTGTTTGGACAGGTGTAGCTATGAATATTTCTTATTTCACATTTCACAAGTGTCAGATTGTTGGCTTATCTTCTCCTTCTTGAGTTTTTTTGAGAAAAATAATTATTGGCTGGAGATATATGCTCATTTTCTTTTGTTGTCATATCGAGGGGAAATTTTGTTTCGCTAAAATATTCTGCCATAAGCTGGAGCCTTTATTTTGTTGAGATTTAACCTCTTCTCAATTTCATGAAAAAATGGTTTGGCTTGCAAGAAAACAAATAAGGTAACATTATGGTTGGTGTTTGTGTTACGATTATGAGCAGAAGAATGATATCAAACTGGGTTGGCCATGGAGGAACAGCTGCTTCGGGCACCAGTGGTGTAAAGCTTTCTTAAGCTGAGATTAAAAGTGTCCTTTGGGTTCATGTGAAGTGCATTTTTCAGAGCACTGATTCTATTTCAAACAGAAGAATTTTTGCATTTTGAGTGCAGGTATTTGAGTGCAGGTATTAGCATCCTCCCTAACCCCCCCCACTCCCCCCCCCCACACCAGCACCAGCAAAACAATTAAGCTACATCAATCCCCTTTGACATTTGCAAACCGACAAAAAAAAACCTTGCGTCACAATCCTTTAACATACCACATCTTTCCATGAAAATTGCAGCAAGGCCCCTGATGCCTCGACGTGTTCCTCCAAAGTGCTTCACAATGTGTTTATGGTCCCCAAGCAGCTTGTAGATTTCCACTTCCTCTGGTGGAACTTTATAATTGGTCTAGACAATGAAGGAAGTGTGAAATTTCATAGGAAAATGTCCATAAATGCTAAACTGTTACATTGACGGAAGC
>BLAZ01000613.1:407813-417813 GCA_014633955.1 Acropora tenuis
TCATCTCTCATATTTTGACACACCCTATCGGTGGAAATATGGACGCTTCTGCCCTATAACCTATAACTAACAATTACTTTGTCTTGTTCCCCCTTCCAAAAAAGAAAAAAGAAAAAATTCATGAAAACAAATATCATTGCTGTTTATCATTTCGTTTTGAAAAGTCAATGTTTATTGACTTTGAAAGGTGGGTTTAGTCCATGAAAATGGGGAATGGGTTCAACATTGGGTTGATGCCACAAATTAACTAACTTTTATTATGTATACGTGACGTCACATTCAATGTCAGGCCATAAGTACAAAATTAAACGGAACTCAAAATGGCTGCCAATTAAGTCATAAAAGACTGATGGCGAACCGACTGTGAAGAACATTAATTTTTCAAAAACAATATTCCAAAATTTTATATTGATAAAAACAACATTGAAATACCTTTACCAATAACTGAACACTAAAGAAATATCTTCTCAACAAGGCTTTGGTCATTGTGTAATTATATTGTGCCAAACTGAAGAGTATAAATATACTTTAGTAAATGAAGCTTGATCATCTTTAATCAAAATTTACAGCGTGCATCCTGTGCATTTTTAAGTGGAAATGATATAGACATTCACTCTTGCATTGAAAGGTAGGTGAAATGTGTCATGTGAGTGAAAAGACTGTTGGCTTCATATTAATTGGTGTAGATATACTAAAGTACTGTGGGCTTAAAAGGTTGTGGCCTTAATTTATATTGCTCAGTGATGCCCTTTTTTGCAGGAAGAGCGGATCATGAGCTACTCACAGTGTAGCTTAAAACACTGCATGATTGTACTAGTACTGAATTGGTTGTCATATGCTCAAATAATTTATCTAAATGCCACAAAGTAATAACTATGTTAACCTCACTAAGGAAATGTGTTTGTTGTGTCAATTCCTTTCAACTGTGCTTTCATAATCTTACTTAATTCATTATTCACTAGCCAGTTCGTAGAGGCAGTATAAAATGAAAGTCGTGTAATTCATATGATGCTTGCATGAAGGTGTCCTTTCACTCCATATTCAAGTATTTTTGCCATAGTTTCCTCACATAATTTTTTAGAATTATTATCTCCTGTATTTTCATGTGAAAAGTTGCCAGCCACTTAAGTAATAGTTTGAGGGGATCAATAGCATCCACTGATCCATTAGGATTTAACATTGAAATCGGTCATTCTGTTAACCCTTTCACTCCTGAGTGGTTCCCCATTGATGAGCAAAACCATCTGGTGACTTAGAGTAAATCCTGTAAGTGCCAGTAGTACTTAAGGGAGTGAAGGAGTTAATGAGGACATTATTGACCGGTTAACTCCTGTATTATTTGTTACAATTTTTGAGTGAACTGAGATTTTGTCGAAGAAAAAGTCCTTAAATCCAAATCTGGTAAACAAAAGAACCTTTTCCTGCAGTCTCAACTGTAAAAGCAGTTTTTGACTCTTGCCATCTGAACTTGAACACATTAATTGAAGAGTAATAAAGTATTTTTAGAAAAATCAAACCTTTCCAGGGATTTTGAGATCAAGAACCCTGATGTACTATGACTGTAATAATAATAATTATTATTATAGTTGTAGTTATTGTCAGTGCATTCCTTAGCCAGCATAATCATCTAAACTACAGTTGCCTTTGATCTATAGGGCTTGTCCCAGACAAATGGTGGGCTATCGCTGGACAGAAAATAATGACAGCTGCACTGACAGTAGCCAACACACTCCCCATTAGCTATCTGACATGCACCTGCATTGAAATTGAAACTAGAAGGTCCATAATGTTGCTTGACAAAGCTGAAATTCAGTTCTCTTTCTCTGATGATAACACTGACTAGTAGAAGAAAAACTCAGAAAAGAAAAAACAGTAATGATTGTCACTCCCTGAAACAAGCTATACTGAAATTATCTCCACTCAAAAGATTCTGGTAGTATGGATAGTCACAGATTTATCCCCTTCATAATGTGCTATCTCTTGCACAACTCTCAATCCACTTGACAATGCAATAAAATTTGACGGTAGTTGTCCAACGGATAGTGATTTTTCTGCTGGATAAATCATAAGCCAATGGATAACTCAGCTTTAGGTAGTCCATAGCCGATGCAAGGAGAGTGATTTATCCACTGTATAGTGCAATCCAACCTCTCTAATCTCAAACAATGTAGCTACAATGGCATTACTTCTTTGCAATAAAAAGGTAGATATTGTTACCAAAGAGTTGTGCTGGAAAAGTGGGGAAGTATAGAACTGGACTTATTTGGTGTATAAATATTTTCACTCAAAAGCTAATGATACTGGATTTCATTTTTCGCGTTTTCACCTTTTTGACCAACATTAACAAAAAAATTTGAGAATCACAATGAGACCTCTGAAAATTGAATTCAGAAAGTTTTTTTTTTTTGCTGTTTTCAACAATGAAAATTAACATTTCAATGAAAAAATAGAATCGCTGCAGGGACCTTTCATTGATTCATATTTACATCACCTTCATTTGCCAATAGAAAGACATCATGAAATCGAAATTTTTAATTCCAAATTGGATGATGCTATTGTTCTACCCTTTCAACCACTTTGAGATGGGTGTAATAGTTTATTCAGAACGGAGGCATGACCCAGTTACACCTCTATAAATATTATCATTAATATGAACAAGTTTCTGCTCTGTGCTTCTAAGAGGAACACCTCCTGGGTTATTGCTTCAATGGAGAGCTCAAAATTGACAACAACAAAAAAACAGCAAGAGAGAAAAGAACCTCAAAGTAACAGGGTATCTGTAAGAGCTCAAGGCCTTTTTTCTTTATAATAATGCACACCAGAACAAGTTGAACAAATGTTATTTATTTTTCTTTAACTCATTTACTTGAACTCTTGCACTATTGAAAAGCTTAGATCCATGGAATCCATTTTTGTCAAGCATCTATTTATTTTATGGATAAACAGCTTAGCTTCTAAAGAAACTGTGGTGCGACAACGGTGGGGAAATGATGAACAAAAATTTGGTTCAAAACAAAGTTGATGTGGCATGGGGCACAAACTAAGTTTTAACTAAATTTAAAAGGAAACCTCAGTAGCTCACAACAGTCCTTAATTAGGACTCTAATTATACCTGGAGAATCAAATTCCATCATAGTTGAATGCAATAACTTGTGACACAATCCTTGTTAATATACTCACATTGAAACCCTTACTGTTATGAAAAAAGCTAAAAGCCCTAAAAGCAGTAGAAAAAAAGCTTACAATTTATTTATTTATTGCTGATCATTATTTTTAAGTGTGAACCATGCAAGTTAAAAAGCTGGTTCAACAATTGGTGCCCACTAAGACCTCACAAATGGAGGATTTGAAGTGCAAACACCAAATGGATGACTCCAACTTGGGAGTTTGCCTGGCGTGACCCTCCAGGATCAAAAGAGTTACTGCAGGGACGGTTGTTTTCATGCCCCCAGTGTGTTCTACATCTATTTTCAGACTTTTCAACCAACCTCTTGCCCTCATTCCCAATCTTTTTCATTTTCAAAGGCTGAGACGGACCCTTACGATCTTTCATATCCCTAAATTTTCTTTTGCAACCTCTAAATTCAATCTTCTTCGTTGCTCTGAAAGAAATAAAAAACGAATAAAAACAATCAGTTTTCTTAACTTCAGTCTTGTCTTTATTGACGATGATCAAGTCTAAATGCATTATAAAATAAATTAGACAGTATGTGTATTCCAAAGGATTCACAGGTGGCTTTTAATCCATCAGTCGAACTAATTGTTTCATGCATTGCTATTGCAGGCCTGTAAGCAGGTTTTTTTTGCAGGAGGATGCGATCCAATGAGGAGATGGACCAAATGAGTGCCCGAGGTGCGAGCCTCTAAGGGGATGCAAGGGCAGGCTCCCCGGGCAAATTTTGAAAATTAGGTTGTCAGAGACTGCATTTTCTGTGTTTTGAAGGCCGTATGATATGAAAACAGACAGGTAGCCAAAAAGTGAACTCAAAAATGTGCATATTACGCAAACCGCTGAACTTCAAAATGGACTTTTTTGGCGCAGATATACCACTTTTTGTATGCATTTTACAGTTTTACAGAATGTTACCATTTAAAAAGAACAAAAATAAAGTAGAAAAACACGTTTTGTTCACTGGGTTTGTTGCAGCAAACCATGATGATAAGCAGTGCTGATCATCATGATCTTTCAGTAGCATGCCAAGCTCAAGCTTACCAAATCTTTGGTCAACAAAAGAGTGGACCTTTACAGCCTGTGAGGGGTGAAGGCGCACCCATTACACACCACCTCCCTACGGGCCTGCTATTGCATGGAGTGACATTTCCGAAGGGATCATCGAGTCATTGGTTTTTAAATGTATCCAAAACATGAATGTTTTATGCAAGTTTAGTGTAACCACTTCTTGAGTTTTCTGCCTCTTTTTTTGTTGTCTCAAAATGCAGTCCAAAATTAGGGTTCGTATTATACACCAGCATGCAATGTAATAATAATTATTTATAAACAGGTGAATATGGTATTGAGCCTTAAAACGATGTCTGTAACTTCTTTCAGACTTTTCAACTAACCTGAGGTTTCCAATCTTCTGTTTTTTTAATGGCTGTTGAGGTAACCCCAGGAGTTCCACCTCCGAAAGTTTTCTTTTTTGACCTTTAGCCACGAACTGCCTTCTTGTTGTGAAGCAAAAAAAAGGAATAAAAACAATCAGTTTTCTTGACTTCAGCCTAGGGGAGTAGCCTGGATTTTTCAAAAGGGGGGGGGGGGGGACACTGTGTCAAAGTGAGGGTTTTCACCAGATTGTCACTATGGCCAAGGTATCGTCATGGCATTTTCGCCACCTGTTGTAGGTAGTTTGGTTAAAAGAGGCTTGCAAAAGGGGGGGTCACGAGCACTCCAGGACCCCCCCTGGCTACGCCCTTTCTTCAGCCTTGTCTTTAAATGATGAGCTTAAATGCATTACAAAATTAATAATATGTGAAAAAATTTCTCCATTCTGATCGGTTAAGAGCAGTGCAGTTTTTTTAGTAAACAGTGCAAAAAAGAGTTAATTCAGTGCAAAAAGAGGAAACAAACCAAGCATTGTGATTGGTCAATGATCAAAGAAACTTACAGATGGCCAATCAAATATTTTGCTTTCAAATCGAGCACGTGCCCTGGATGGTGCAATTTATGGCGTAATTTTTCCCTCAATGCGTGATAAGCGCGCATTTCTTCTGCTTAACTATCTCGAAATTTTTCCATGTATATTATGAATACGTAAACACATGATTCCAACGTTTCACGTCCCTAAATTTTCTTTGGGAACCTCTGGCTACTTAGATCTGTGTACTTGTTTTGAAAGGAAAAAAAACTAATAAAAACAATTAATCAGTTTTCTTAACTTCAGTCTTGTCTTCACTGATGATGAATTTACATGCATTATAAAATAAATTAGACAGTATGTGCACATTCCAAAGGATTCACAGCTGGCTTTTAATCCATCAGTCAAACTATAAATTGTTTCATGCATTGCTATTGCACTGGCCTGTAAGCAGTTTTTTTTGGCAGGAGGACGCGATTCAATGAGGAGATGGACCAAATGAATGCCGGAGGTGTGAGCCTCTAAGGGGATGCAAGGGCATGCTCCCCGGGCAAATTTTGAAAATTAGGTTGTCAGAGACTGCATTTTCTGTGTTTTGAAGGCCGTATGATATGAAAACAGACAGGTAGCCAAAAAGTGAACTCAAAAATGTGCATATTACGCAAACCGCTGAACTTCAAAATGGACTTTTTTGGCGCAGATATACCACTTTTTGTATGCATTTTACAGTTTTACAGAATGTTACCATTTAAAAAGAACAAAAATAGAAATAAAGTTGAAAAACACGTTTTGCTCACTGGGTTTGTTGTAGCAAACCATGATGATAAGCAATGCTGATCATCATGATCTTTCAGTAGCATGCCAAGCTCAAGCTTACCAAATCCTTGGTCAACAAAAGAGTGGACCTTTACAGCCTGTGAGGGGTGAAGGCGCACCCATTACACACCACCTCCCTACGGGCCTGCTATTGCATGGAGTGACATTTCCGAAGGGATCATCGAGTCATTGGTTTTCAAATGTATCCAAAACATGAATGTTTTATGCAAGTTTAGTGTAACCACTTCTTGAGTTTTCTGCCTCTTTTTTTGTTGTCTCAAAATGCAGTCCAAAATTAGGGTTCGTATTATACACCAGCATGCAATGTAATAATAATTATTTATAAACAGGTGAATATGGTATTGAGCCTTAAAACGATGTCTGTAACTTCTTTCAGACTTTTCAACTAACCTGAGGTTTCCAATCTTCTGTTTTTTTAATGGCTGTTGAGGTAACCCCAGGAGTTCCACCTCCGAAAGTTTTCTTTTTTGACCTTTAGCCACGAACTGCCTTCTTGTTGTGAAGCAAAAAAAAGGAATAAAAACAATCAGTTTTCTTGACTTCAGCCTAGGGGAGTAGCCTGGATTTTTCAAAAGGGGGGGGGGGGGCACACTGTGTCAAAGTGAGGGTTTTCACCAGATTGTCACTATGGCCAAGGTATCGTCATGGCATTTTCGCCACCTGTTGTAGGTAGTTTGGTTAAAAGAGGCTTGCAAAAGGGGGGGTCACGAGCACTCCAGGACCCCCCCTGGCTACGCCCTTTCTTCAGCCTTGTCTTTAAATGATGAGCTTAAATGCATTACAAAATTAATAATATGTGAAAAAATTTCTCCATTCTGATCGGTTAAGAGCAGTGCAGTTTTTTTAGTAAACAGTGCAAAAAAGAGTTAATTCAGTGCAAAAAGAGGAAACAAACCAAGCATTGTGATTGGTCAATGATCAAAGAAACTTACAGATGGCCAATCAAATTTTTTGCTTTCAAAGCAAGTGCATGCACTGGATGGCGCAATTTATGGCCCAATTTTTCCCTGATTGCGTGATATGCGTGCGTTTCTTCTGTTTAATCATCTTGAAATTCTTTCATGCAGATTATTAATACGTAAACACTTGATTTCTCTTGTACAATTTGGAATAAGTAAGCACTTGTAAATTTTTCAAAAACCCCAAATTGCACAATTTTGTTAATATTTGAAAAATTTACTAATGCTCATTTACCGGTATTCCAAATTGCCGTCGAAAGCATGTACCGATACAAATTAGACAGTATGTGCATTCTGACTGATTCATAGGTGTCTGCATTATTATATGAATTTTAATCAATGTCAGTAGAACTAATTGTTTCATTGCATCACTGTTGCACTGAGTGACATTTCCAAAGGGGTCATTGAGTCATCTTATATATTTTAAAAACTTCTTCAGTTTTCTACCTTTTTTTGTTGTTGTTTCAAAATTTAGTCCAAAATTGGGGTTCGTTTTATACACCAGCCTGCATTATACACAGGTAAAATTTAACATGACAATGAGCTTTAAACAAACCTGAGGTCCCCATTCTCAATCCTTCTCTTTTTGAATGGTTGAGCAGGAAATTCCGGGCGTTTCACCTCCCAAAATTGTCTTTGACGATCTCTGATTACAAACCACTTATTTTTTCTGAAGGAAAAAAAATACAAGAATAAAAACTATTATTTTTCTTAACATCAGTCTTGACTTCATTGACAGAATGTTGCTTGTTATTTCATCATGGCTATTTAGCTCAAAAGCAATATCTGTAACTTGTTTCAGACTTTTCCACCAACCCTTGCCCTCATTCTCTTTCTGTTCTCCCAAATTTAAGCATCAAGGTCCTTCAATTGCATAAAAAATGACTTTCAACTTCCAACACCTCACCTCTTAAAATTTTCTAAGTTGCTGCCAGATTGAACTCCTTCAAACTGTTCCCTGCCTTCTGTATATTGTGTCCCATATGGTGGCAAAAAATAATTTGTCTCTGTATCTGTGAACCAACAATACATTCATTGAGCATGCTTCACTAACTGTAACCTTACCAGTCTTCAATCTATGTAGGGTGCATTTTCCGTATGATCTACTGATGCACATCAATATTGGTCTGGAGTGCCAGCATTGCACATATTTTTCTGCATTGCTTTGTTCTTTTCGAAAACTGGCTATTGCAGATACAATTATTGTTGCCATCAGACCCCAAATGTATCCCCTAAACAAGACGATCAAACTGCTATTTTGCCACTTGTCAGAAAGAGGGTGCAAAGTCAAGGACTTTCGGAAACAGCTTCACAGCTCATACTCCAGGTTTGGTTTTCCACAAGGAGGGTTAACCCTTTAGGATTTAATCCCACAGACTACAAACAAAGTTGATTCCTTTTCTCTCCAGACAAAAGTGTAAGACCATTCATGCTTTGGATGTTATCATTATAACTTTTTTGGATGACAAAATGTGCAATCTACATTCAGGAACGATAATAACTATAGGATAAAAAAAGGAATGAAATGAATGCTTTTGCTGAAACTATGTCATCTATTCATGATCATTTTCTTGAGCAAAAGAATGGGGGCAGTTCTAGCTACTAACTATGTGCTAAAGATTGTGCCACAAATGTAGGGTTCTCACGTTTGCTTCTGAAAGAGGACTCTCCCCCGTGGCTACCATTTTCCTGCGGAATTTTCTTTTCCTTGATCTGCGGAGTTCTCAAGTCTTTTTCTCCTTCATCTCCACAACTTTCCTGGACTGGAAACTTCAATGTTTCAATGTGCAAATCTTTCATTTCATCAGTGTGCGTAAACATGCAGTCAGAATGTATTGTGGACAAAATACGTTACAGAACGTTATACACTGGGTATGTACTTTGAGTAGAGCCATTAGAGTGTCTCATCATACTCATGCAGAGACGCCTACCTCTGGAGATCTAAAATCTGGAGATTTTTCTTTTATAACACTCTGATATCAAACTACCCCCCCCCCCCAAAGAAAAAGGAAATGAAACCTCCTCCTCATCAAATCGACCTCCATGCCCCCAAATCGACTTAGAGCTTGCAAATTATGTTCACCTTAACATTACAAGAGGAAAAAAACAAAAAGATTTCCGAAGTATTTAGAAGACTTCCTAAGTTGACCCAAAGTTGAACTGTTGTCTTCCAAAGACTTTCTGATCTTGGCCCAGAGAATTTAAGGAAGGTTTCTAAAGTTCACTTATAAAAAGTATTCTGAAGACAAATCGATCTTTAATTTATTGGTTCAAAATTAACGGAGATCCAATCACACAGTGTCTTATATGGCCGTGAAAATGAAGAAAGCATTTGTTTAGTTTCCTTCAACATGTGGTTTTGTGGTTAAAAGATTGCTTAAAAAAAAAAATGCCTCAAGAAATGGCAAGATGAGTTTAAAAAAAAAAAATTGTTTTGATTAGGGTACATTTGGAGACAGGACGTTAGCTTAAAGTGGTGAAAAGGTTCAAAGTTGCTTTTATCTGGGAGATTTGGTTACCCGTACGGGAGATTCGTTCTGTATCCGGGAGAGTTGGCACATATGCATACTGTACCTACATTAAGAACCCATATATTACTGTGGATAACCATGTACTTCCATGGTGATAGTTAGGTGGTTTATGGGTACCGCACACGTTTAATGACACGTTTAGTAACTAACAACTGCTGGTTGGTGGCTGCAGGCTGGTTCAAGATCACAGGATTGCCATGGAATCTCCTTGCTGTGATTTTACAAGGTTCCCACCAAGCTTTAATGGTACCAGTTTCCAAGTTCATCTATTGACCATGAATTTCACTGTTCAATGTCTCTTGGGAAGAAAGCCAACCCAAACCCCATCATCACTCCCATAGTCCTCTCACTTCCTTCCGCAAGCCAGAAAAATTCCCCAACTAGGGCACTATTTTAAAAGATGCCCTAGAATTGAATTTTACAAATTGCTGGCACTATATCATGTATTTAACCTGTACATAATGCGCACTTTTTTCGCTGAAAAAGTTCCGAAAATTGAGATGCGTATTATATACAGGGATCCTTTGTTTTAGACTCGCGACCTTCATTTTACGTGGCCGGGATGGACAAAGCGTGTACATGTAAGATATCAAACGTC
>BLAZ01000613.1:497813-507813 GCA_014633955.1 Acropora tenuis
GTTGTCTTCGTTTTTTTTTTTTTTTTAACATTGCATTGAGAAATGAACTGGGATTATATATAAGCAAAGAAAGAAAAACATAATGCAATATTCGCTTTCAATGTATTAAAATTCTTATAAATGTATCTTAGAACTTCAAATCTAATTTTAAGAATAAAAATGACCTTGAAGGAAAAGATAGACTTTTATATCTGAACCCTCATTCATATTATCTGCTTTATGAGAGGCCTTGTCTCCAAAAAAAAACTAATATAGTTCTAAGATTAAAGGAAAACTAAATGTTTTATGACTGTTATTAACATTCCAGCAAAATATAATATCATGTAAATATTTTACAGCTATTTCTTGTTCCCTGTGCTTTGCTTCACAGGATTTTTGTATTTTCTAATAAAAGATCCCAACTATTTTTTTAATACATCAGATATTACCTTCGGTATATCGTAAGGTAAGATCAATAATTATTAGGTTGTAAAGATGTCTTTTTTCCGCTGAGTTGTAGATTTAGGATTGTGTTCAAGAGTAATGCAATGATATGCATTTGCCATGCAGGTTAAATAAAGAAAATCTTGTGACAACTTTTTGAAGCTGAATCCTTTCACTTCCACCAGTGTTTATCGGGAAGCTACTCTAACTTCGCAGGGCATCTTGGATATCATGGCCTTCTCTGGGAGGGAAATGATTAGTATGGGTACTTCTCAAGAATAAAAGGTTAAAAGAAAACAAAGTGATTTAAAGAGGAAGTGTTGCTGTTTATAGGCCATAACTAATTGAACAATGAAAATATTTGGTCCTTGATTCAAAAGCAACAACATTCCCTATACACTGAAATGAGAATATCAAATGAATTTTGTGAGGAAAAGCTATTCATTCTAAAATTGTTGGGATTTTTGGATCAGGTTTGCACCTAAACCAGATAAAGTTGGTGAATTTTTTTAAGTTTCAATCCTTGTCATCTTGAGCTATAGATGATAAAAATTGAATTCAGTGTAGTAAATCTAACAAAGGTCTCGCAAAGGAAACTTAAGCATTAGCTTTTATTTCCTTGCATTTTCATACTGGAGTTCCACTCTAATGGCTCGACACTGCAGCTTTAAGGGTTAACATGTCAAGTTCCCAGCGATAACCTTCCTGATGTGGGGTGGCATGTCATTACCACCGTCTACCATTACACTGCTAGGTTTACCAGCTGTATCCGGCAGTCAATCCATATCTTGTCGGAAATATATCATAGAACCATACTTGAGACAAAGAGAGGTGGGTGGACACTGCCTCTAAAGCCTTAATGGGCCAGCTCCTATGAGTCTCATACAACTTGAGGCATCCAAACCAGTACAGATAGTCACAATTTTATAGGTTCAACTACAGGTTTAAAGCATTATTGATATTTCTGACAAAATGAAAAAGGGCAATCTCAGGGAGACCTTTACAACATCACTCACACCAGGTACAAAGGTAGCTTTATCATCAAAGTTCATGAAGTGGTGGACAAACTTGGAATATTTTATTTCAAATCCTGCTTGGAACAGTGTAATAATATTGATAAACATCCTTAACAAGGGAACACGAACCAAAAAGGCACACAGGCCACATTATGCGATAAACCAAAATTGAAGGGTCACTGGGAAATAGTGAAAGCTGGTTTGGAGTGATGCCTTTTAATTGATAAAAGTGGCTCAAAAGGATGGTGAGAAAAGCAGGTTTCAACAAGGTCAAAGAGCCAAGGCCTTTGCAATACTACTTGGGTCTCTTCACAGTGATAAGGCAATATAAGTAGATTCCCTTTTTAGGAATTGCCAGGATCAAGTTCTTCATTTACTCTCCCAGTCTAATGTTGCTGCATTGACCACAGCATTCAGCATGTTGAACAAACAACCCAAAGGCATAGTTCAACTGATGCAATTGTCTCTCAACCTCTTCAATTTGTTCCTGGAGTCGTTTGTTAGCATGCTCCAGACTCTGAAAGCGCTCTCTCCTGATGGACAAAAAACAACAAACAAACAAGGATGTATGCCATTTTTAAGACAGTTTCAGCCTCGTTTTCGTGTTCTTTCTGTCCGCACGAAAGAGAGGCCGTAGCCATGGCTCTCGCTGACCCTTGGTAAACTCGTTCACTTTTCGTTTACACTTACATTGAAAATGTTTATACCCAACTGTTCAAATGTGGCCTGTATTACGTCTTATCCTTTTCTTGGTGCTCGTAAGGTTCAATTAAAGTCGTGTGATATTTATTTCTATTGTTAAGTATGCAAAAGGATTCTTTTTGAAAGGATACCTTCTTTTTCGGTATTTCCGACTGCTCTCGACATTCCGAGCTCTCCTTTTGCCATCTGTTTTGTACAACCTCCCTTCGGTCAAATTTGTCTTTGCTATCGACCAGGTTGTTAGAGGAAGTGGAACGTGAAGGCTTGAAGTCGCACTGCTCACACCACCCTGTTCGTGATGTTGAAAAAACAAAAACAGTTAACCAGACTCTTGCAAGAATTTCACCTTACAAAAAGGTTCATAAACAACTTAAGCACCTCTGAATTCTCAGGCACTTTAAGACACACTGGTGAAGGACTAGGATCCGTGTAAATTGTGAAATTCATCTTTAGTCGGGACAAAACTGCCAGAATTTCCAGTAATGTTGCTTCAAATAAATTAAGCCACGTGACAACCTTGCTACCTCTCGTGCCAGTGTGTGACTCGTGTGAGACTTGTCGGGGCGCCTCTAAGTGAGGTAGCAGAGCCCTGGGAACGAGGTTGAGGTGAGACATCCTTTTTCAAGCCATGCATTTGGAATGAAGTACAAATTATTTATCTTTAATCTCTGGTTATGCTGGCTGCCTTCTTAGACTATTTTTAATATAGAAATTAGTAGCGAAAACATGTTTACTTATTAATCCTACACGTGTTTTAAAGATATAAAATTAGGTCATCTCGTGAACCACGTAAGGTGGTTTACTTACTGCATTATCCTTTTTTCTGTGGGGGCATATTTCAATTAAAAATGTGTGTGTTCTGGAAGGTTACTTTCTTGGCTCCGAGAAATGAAAGGAAGTAAATAATTGATAAGGGTATTTATATTTTATCAGATTTTATACTGTCAAGATCACGTCGACAGAGCATTGAAGTGAAAAGCAAATCCTCAGTTATCTAACTTTTTTAAAATAAAAATTAATTTCAGCTGAATAAATGACCTTGAGAAATGTTTCGAAATACTTCTTTTGCCTCTGAATATAAATTTAAAATGGAGTTCTGTTCCCTCCATTATGCCAACAACCAATTAGACAACGGTATCTCGTCACATGATGTTGTAGGCAAATAAGAGGAGCGTTGGGAACAAGCTATAAATTTGTAATGTTTTGAAGCGCTAAAGTAGTCGAATGTTGGTGAAGAAATGTCGTGGTTTTTTACTCATTTTTCCAAGGAAAATTGTCACCGATAAGCGGAAAAAACAATAGGGAACTTTCAGGTTGTCAAGATGGAGGAAGGATCTGTGGAGGTGAGAAGTGATTTAAATCTTTGACGAAGATAATTTCAATCCAAAATAACGTTACGGAAAATCAAGATGATTGTTTTAATGCTCTAACTACGGATTCGATTGTTTTTTGAAAAGGCCTTAGCAATAGGTTTTTACTGATTCATTAGTTGAAAAGTAATATTTAGAAGTTTATCAAAGCTGTTTATGTTTCTCTGGAGTGTAATGTCTGCGCAAATTTTCAGAGCATGTAACTCTATATATACAAGAGGATGAAGAGGATAGATACCATTGGCATTAAAAGTTTTATTGATTATTTTACACATCACTTTATTGGCATATTACAGTCATTTTTCATTTGTCATCTTGATCCTTGTTTGTACCTTATTGAGAGAGAGACGCACATTATATATTGAGTAATGCCAGACTTGGGACATCACCGTATCTCGTTTTTGTAAACATTCAATTTAACACTAAAAGATGAGATCCAGTGAACTGTACGAGGTCTGGTTTGCTCTCATGCAATTTGAGTATGTTTACAATCATTCTTTATGCTTTATTATCTTTGACTGCAAGGGCTAGATTTCAGAAAAGCCCCTCACTCATGTTAGCATATGAGTTACATGTATTATCTCGTTCTCTAATTAAGAGAGGAAGACAATTTGTAAATAAGTTAGAGGGTATTCTGAAATCGCTCCTTGCCTTATAAGAGCCTTCTTTTTCAAGGTGATCGATGATTCTTACAATTACTAAAAGCTACTATTTTGAACCAATTTAAGATAAGATGATGGTTTTGAGTGGGTAAACCACAAACTTGGTGAGAAAAAAACCTCTTTCAGTAGAGTGGGGAGCTACCAAATTCAGCTTGCATCATAATGGAGTTTCAGTGTTGACTTCAGAACATTGTCCTTCACCCTCCAGCTCACAGCTTGTTCTCTTGTTAGTTGGTGGATTTTAAAAATCCTTCTATGATATCAGGCTCTCCCAGTGTGGCTAAAGGAAATGGGCAAATTAAATTTTGATGCCCATTGTTTTTTTACAGTCTCATTTGAAATGATTTCCTTGCATGTTACTACCTTGTTATGCTATACAGAAGACAGGTCCTTTCTTTATTATGTAAACAATCTCAGCTGGTAAATCCACACAGTGAGATTCAGTATGTTCGAATGGGCTTCATAATCTAATAGAAAACAAGGTTATTAAATGAAAGGTTTTAGTTTATAAAGAAACTGTGATACTGCATCAGTGAGGATCCAAAGTGAAACATGGTATCGAACAAGTTGATAAGAGGGCAAATCTCTACCATAGAAAGATTATAAAACTGATATTTGGAGCTGCATCAAGTGCTGTGACAAAGTGCTAAGAAGGGCCCACATTTGAAACATCAGCTTCTATTCTTTTTAGGGTGATAATTTGAACCTTATTGACTCACTGAGTACCAAATTATTTTTTGTGCGTAAAGTAAAAAACCTGTTAACTCACTGTGGATTACAAGCACATTAAGAGTTAAGTAATTATTGATTCAGGACAGTGAACCAGGTTTGTAAACAGGTTGATTTTGGAGGATTTCAGTTGGTCTCCAAACTTGCTCCCGTGTAGTTCAGGGTCGTCTTGCTTTTTAGGAAATTTCCTACATTAAGCTAATTCAATTTAACTGACACAAAGTGAAAAAAAATATCTGCTTGCGTATTTCAGGCAATTTTACTTGAGCATGTTTTTTGTAAGACTTAATTAGTTTAGGTACCATGAAAACTACCATAAACAAATGTACTCAGTATGTCAAGTTTGTGGTTGTAATCTTGTCTATGTTTTGTTTTTTTGTTTTCTGGTTTGTTTGGTTTTCTCTTTTTCAGAGCTTGGCTGAAGTTTTCAGATGTTTTATCTGTATGGAAAAGCTCCGAGATGCAAGGCTTTGTCCACACTGCTCCAAAATGTGCTGCTTCCTTTGCATCAGAGTGAGTTAATTATTTGTGTCAATTTGGAAGCTGCACGGCTTCTGATGAAGAGGACTGTATTTAGTGAAAGCTGTTTTCATTGCTTTGCATAAAAATGTGTAATAAATAGTTTTGTAGTAGAATTTGTTTAATCATGTGACTGCGTTGAACTATTATTATTATTATTATGTATATAATAGTGACATGTATATGTTGTGGTTTAAATTTAGTTTTGGCACAAAATTTTTGAAACTGGTTCAATTTTTTTTTCTTTTGTCATGTATTCATTACAGTAACCATAATCTGGAAGAATGGCAAATAAAATTGAAACCAATTCAAAAAACTTTAAACCAAGGATAAATTTAAACCACCACATATATATATATGACAATTATTGTGTATATTATTTATTTAATTACACATTAATTAGAGCAGTTTTCAAATGACTGTTGAAAGGAATTAAATACGTGATTGCGATTGCTACGCTTAGTTACAAGCTTAAAAGAGCTGCGCCAGTTTTTCAACCAATGAGAAGCAAAATCAAAACCAATCGCACCATGTACGCATGATTTTTCCCGCGCTTCGAGTGAGTTTCAGGTAATTGCTAAAAAATCTGATTGGTTCATTGGGCTGTCTGCTGTTGTGATTGGTAGGGGTAATCGCTTTGGTTTTGGATTTTCAACAGTCATTTGAAAACCGCTCTATGAACTTTATTAATTACTACAATAATTACAGTTGAATTTCTTAACATTCTGTTATCACGAATTTATGCAATTTCATTAGTTGACCAACTGCCCAGTTGTATGCAGATTTATTCATCTGAAAAAACTCTGAAATCTTATGTCTTCACAAGTTGAGCAGGTGTTTTCCAGATAAAACTCTGTTTAGTATTGAAGTTGTCTTGTTTGTCTTCTGAACAGTCCAGTAACATCAGTTACTGATGTTAATAATAAATTATTGAATTCAGTATTGTTACAATTTTAAGACTAGTCAACTTGAAGAGCAAAGTGTTCTCTTTATTTTGATGGATATCTGTATGGTAAGTCAAGCAGATTCAACAGTCACTGGTTGTACTTACATCACATGTATATATTAATGAAGCTCTTGTTAGGCTTTGTTGATGTGATTTTCAAGTTGAATCTAATTCAAGTTGAATCTAATTTAGGAGAAAATTAGCTTTAGTAATAACTGTGAAAAGTAACAGTATATGTATATGTTGCAGGTTGAATTTGATTTCAGGTCAAAATGATTTAACCTACTGTAGGTTGATGTGTAATTTCTTTATATTTGGTATTCATTATCATAAAAAGAGACAAAGAAATCACAAATCAACCTAGGTTAAAATCATGTTGACCTGAAATCAAATTAACCTGCAACATATATAATTATGTTATTCACCTACCAACGCTTTTATCATTTCTAAGGGTGGTAGAAGATCTATACATGTACCAAGAAAACTGTGTATAGTAATAAATTATTTATATTATTCATTTTAAAGCTTGAAATGGTGAAGCTTTGTCTTGGGTTTCTTTTGAGTGTGTTGTTTTCTTAATAACTAGGGTTCTCATTAAGTTTTGAATTAGTTGGCTAGGATGTAAAAGTAGGCAGCTTGGTGATCAAGTGCCTTTCTCGCCTTCATCTATTTTCTGGAAAAGTAGGCGGCTCAATTCTCAAAGTAGCCAGTATTTTAGCCAGCTGCTGGCACTTAATGAGAGCCCTGAATACCCTCTTTGTTTAGTAGGTGGCTCAATCTTTGAAGTAGCCAGTATCTTAGCCGGCTGCAGGCATTTAATGAGAACCCTGAATACCCTCTATGTTTGGGTGGTAAAATTTATGCTCTTGCTTTGATGCTGTAGCTTTCTTCAGGATCCATTTTCGTTTTTGACAAAAGATTTGACAATAATATTATGTTTGCTCTAATTGCAACACATGTCAGACAAAGAAAGAAACTTTGCTCATTGAGATACCATGTGACAAATGGTCAGAAGATAGGAAAATTCTGCCTATTCCAGCAAGAAATCAGATTGCTAGATTCTCAGATTACTGCCCACTTACCCTCACAGACGTAAAAATTTAATAGAGTTCTAATAAAGTAGCAGACTACCAACTGGCAAATTGGGCAACATGCATTTGTTGATGTTAGGGTTCTTAACCCATTTGCAAAGAGCCACCTAAACCAAAGACTTGAAACTGAATTTACTTCTAACAAGATGAGAAAAAGTGATACTACAATCAGCACATCACTGACGTTGAGCATGGCTCCCTCAGCCTCCCCGTGTTTACACCCTGTAGTGGAAGTAGAAGGGAAACTCAGTGCTAATCTTTGCTGAACTCATGCCCAAAGTCTCTGAGGAGAAATGCATGAGGTATGGCACCATGATTGGCTGGCTTTCCAAACTCTCTTTCAACTTACTATTAAAGATCGGCTGTGCTATCCATAAGAGGTTCAAGAGCACCCAGGCAGGAGTTTATAATTTTGATGGTTAACGTTACTAAAGCAATAATCTCTGAAGATGAAGAACGTTTTTTTTTTTTGGACTGATTTTTAGGCTGTAAAAGGGTGACTTATACATGGGTAAATATGATACTCTGTGTTAGTAATGTTTATCACTAAGGCATGGAATTGGCACCTGTACTTTTAATTTGGTTATTAACCTTTTATTTCATATGAATTGTTATGTACTGCCATATTATACATATTATTTTAACCACCATGTTTCTCCAAGAGATCCTATCCTGTAAATCCATACAGTCCTTCCTGTACACATAGTTGTAAGCTGGGCTTGTAGATTATACAAATTGTTCAATTTTCATTTTAACTGTGTTTTTTTTTAATATTTGATTTTGTTCCAGAGATGGCTCACAGAACAAAGACCTCAATGCCCACATTGCAGGTACTGTAGCAATTTTAAAAATGTGGTACTTTCCTTTCTGCATCATTTGCTTTTTATTCCCAAGGCAGGGCTCAAGACAACGGCCGTCTGGTTGCTGGGGACAAGTAGATTTTATGCTTGGGCAAAATGATTTTTCTCTAACCACTTGCCCTTCAGGCAAGTTCCACCTGTTCAACGAAAGGAAAATTAAAGTTATCAAATATAGTGAGACTCACAGGGCAAGTAGATAAATGCCTTGGGCAAGTAGGTCAATTTTAATTGGCTGATGGGCAAGCTGAAATTTGAACTTTTTTCTAGTCCTGCAAGGAGGTTGAAAGTCCAATGATTTTATAATTTTTCAATTTGTTTTTTTTGCTAGTATTAAACAGGATAATACACTAGTGTTCTGAAAAGATAGCCCTGCAGTGTAGCGATACAATTTATGTAGTACAAGAGTCACTGATGCAAAAATGTGTAGTGACTATATTAAAATTCATACTAGGCTTACTGTAATTCACTGTCCAAAATCAATAATTAATTTTGAGTACTAGCGATTAACAAAATTAATACATATGAAATGTTCAGTTCATGTGGTTACTATGATATCATAGTGTGATTTAACCAGTATTTATTTTTGGTGGGTCACCACTATAAATCCTCAAAGGTAACCTTTCTTTAGAGCTCTTCAAGACTCTGAAACTACTTTTGATACTTTTGATATTTTCATTATTTTGTCATTACACCTTCTATTAATAAATTATGAATCTTTTGAAAGCAGGCAGTTCTTTTTCTTGTTTTGGATTTTGAAATAATATGCACCTACATTGATCATTTTTACTGTTAATGATGTCTGTGAGGATTGATATTTGTCTGACATTTACTTTGCATTTTTATTTTATAAGAACATCCCTGTATCTTCATGCAGGGATGCTCTTATAAAACATGAAAAATAATGCTCATGTATGAAAGTGGGCAATCTTTTTTATCAATACAACGATCATTTTTACTGTTACGTCTGTGAGGATTGGTAATATTATTTGCCTGACATTTGGTTTACATTTTTGTTTTTAAGAGCATCCCTGCATCTTCATGAACTTGTCCATTGCCGATGGGTTGAAGAAGTGACACAGGTTTGTTTTTATTAGCAACGTGTCATTAGACTAATGATTATGCCGTGTTCTAATGCAGTAGCCGGTAACATTTACAGTCTCTAACACCACTTAATTGTACCTTTTTAATAAACTGACCTGCAATTGTTGAAAATTCAACTAGTAAGACAAAAACAAAAAAACATGTACATTTGTTTTACCAGACTCTGGTCCTAAATAATTAATAAAGATAAATACGTAAAAATTAATGTCAAAACAGTTTCTGCTATTTGCTACGGTAGATTTTGGTTGAAGCTATATGTATCTACCAATGGGTTTATATATACATGTGTATGAAGTGAACTAAAATATTGCAAACTTTTATTCAATAAAATGCATGGATCAGCAGTTATAATAAACAATGATTTCCACAAGACTAGTGCTCTACTGGTTTGAAAAACTCCTTTTAATACCTGTTGTGTTGATTAAAAGGGAGAAGACTGCTTTAAATTATAGGCACACATTATACATCTATTTTAATAATGTAACACATGTTGCAGCATTTTTGTCACTACCACTTTTTCTTGTTTAAAACAGCATTAATGATTTATTGATCCAGAGGGAAAAAAGTCATTTCCAGACTGT
>BLAZ01000613.1:510313-512813 GCA_014633955.1 Acropora tenuis
TTTCCAAAAAGTTCCATTGCATTGACTCATGCAATTTTAACTGTTTGCCTTAGTTGAAAAACGTTTGTCCACTTGGTCCCATGCAGTGGCTCAAAGGTTGGATGACACTATCTACTTGATATAATTGTCTCTTTCCAGTGAATAATGCGACAATAATATTGACTTTCATCATACAGTATTTCTGCACTGGGGCCTGTGGATTCAGAAAGCTGTTTTTATAATGAGCTTTTTGTTTAGAGTGAACTGCTTTATACACTGTACATTAACTGGTGTTATGACATGGTATTAATTTTTATATCCCCAAGAACAGACCTTAGAAATGATAAGTAGTTGAAAAAATAATTGAATGAGCCATTTACCTCTAATCAAAATAATAAAAAAAATTCTAGTTTCTAAAGAAACTGTGGTGCTGCCTCAGAGGGAGAGTGAAACATGTAAAATTGGTTGTATCAAACAAGTTAATAAAGGCTGAATTACCATTGTGAAAAATCTTTCATGGTGGTAATTCAACCTTTTTACTACTTGTTTGATAAAATCAAATTTTCATAACAAAGATTTTAGTTTGGTTTTTGTTGTTATAAGTATTTTTTTATGAAATAGCCATGTTTAAAAAGCACTGTGATTGGTCAAACAGTGTTCAGTAACTATTATTATAACTCCACCATGCACGCAGCCTACATCACACTCATGCAGGATCAATGTATGCACATAACCTAGGCGTCAGCAGTGATTTTGTTCGCTGCAGACTCTGAGGAAAACTTTTCAGGAGACCTTTTTATTTTAATATTTAAAAATTGATCTTCACTCATTAAAAAGTAGCACAAATTTTATTGTCTAAAATATTGCTATTGCAGTACATTGATCATTTTATAAAAGGAATAACAAAAAAAAATGTTCTTTACTTGTGCATTGTTGAGTTATATAAAGCACTTTTTTAAAAACACTCAAGAAGTGCGAGAAGCACTCATCTTTGGCTGGAGTTCTCTAAGCACTTCTCTCCAGTTCTTACAAATTGCTTGCTTAAATAACTCAACAATGCACTGGTCACATTTTTTATTCCTCTAATACTTACTATATAATTAATAATAATTATTGTTATAATAATTTGTTTTATAGGTGTGACATCCATCATGAGAAACTCAGTGTGTTCTGTAGCACCTGTAAGCAGTGTATCTGCCACCAGTGTGCTTTGTGGGGTGGAACAGTAAGTACTGTGGTGACTGCCTATGTAACTTCAGTTTAGGTTCTATTCGTTCAGTGAAGGGGAGTCTTTGCTCAGATCATTGTTTACATTTTTGTCTCATTAACCTACAAGTTAGTCGACAGAAAGCATCATGCTATTAACAAATTAACTTCAAAAGTTAAAAGAACTGTTAAACTTAGCTAAATCTCCAAGTTTAAGCCGTTTGGCTTTGACAACGGGTGAGTTTAGTATTAGCCATCAAAAAATGATAAATTCTTTGCTGGCAAAAGCACTAATGAGGCAGTGCATTCTTTGTAACATTTCAAAGTTATTCATAGCGTCATTGCTTAGAGATTATCTGATATATTGTGCTCAAATTTTCAAGATAGCTCATTGCGCTACACACTTTCAGTGTTCAGTACTGACTTCTTGGCTGATAGACAGTGAAGCTCCTAATTGCTATTGAGGCAAAAAATGTAGACAAAGATTGGTCTTTGTGACATCTTAACTCTAGTGTTATAAAACCTTGTAAAGATTTTCAATAAACACCCAGGAAAGTAACTATTGCTTTGTTGAACACGGGGCTTGAAGGTCAACAAGTTGATTGCATTACATGATCTCTTTTCAATACCAGATTACAACAAGTGCAGAAAAATCATTCATTTACTTGGGTGTTTTTTTGTTTTTTTTTGTTATGGCAATGATAATTATGATCGCAGTAAAATAACTTGAATGTTCACAACTACTACTACAAGCATCAAGTTTTCTTAAGCAATAAACGAATAAGAAACTGTCATTTGTGCAGATCAAGGACAAGTAATCATTCAAGTATAAACAAGTTTATTATCTCTAATCCTAGGAAATGCCAACCTTGACTTGATTCTTGAGAACCAAGAAACCTGATTCTTGAGAACCAAGAGTCAATCTTTGAAATTTAAAGCTCACAGGAATCTTTAGGTGTCATGAGAATCATGTTGAAAGTGACTATAAATTTATGTACTTTAAATTTGTACGGTACTAAAAAAATAATTTTGTACTATTGCTATAAGAATCCTAGTGATCAAGGAGATAAAGGTATCTGTCTTTGTGTGTTAAAAACCAAATGCAGTATTTTTCTTTAATTTGTCTTCAGCACTCTGGCCACACATTCAAACCTTTGGACGAAGTTTATGATCAACATGTGTCTTCTATTACTGATGAGGTACTTACTTTACTTATTGCACCGATGGCTGTGTTTGTCAGTAGTATACATATTATGTAACTATAAAAGTGATTGATTTTGTCCCATATTCAATCTTTTTCAAGTCAGTTCTCCAA
>BLAZ01000613.1:530522-533022 GCA_014633955.1 Acropora tenuis
AATCCAATAATTTGTGGGTTACAATCATCTCATTACAATCCAATAATTTGTGGGTTACAATCATCTCATTACAATCCAATAATTTGTGGGTTACAATCATCTCATTACAATCCAATAATTTGTGGGTTACAATCATCTCATTACAATCCAATAATTTGTGGGTTACAATCATCTCATTACAATCCAATAATTTGTGGGTTACAATCATCTCATTACAATCCAATAATTTGTGGGTTACAATCATCTCATTACAATCCAATAATTTGTGGGTTACAATCATCTCATTACAATCCAATAATTTGTGGGTTACAATCATCTCATTACAATCCAATAATTTGTGGGTTACAATCATCTCATTACAATCCAATAATTTGTGGGTTACAATCATCTCATTACAATCCAATAATTTGTGGGTTACAATCATCTCATTACAATCCAATAATTTGTGGGTTACAATCATCTCATTACAATCCAATAATTTGTGGGTTACAATCATCTCATTACAATCCAATAATTTGTGGGTTACAATCATCTCATTACAATCCAATAATTTGTGGGTTACAATCATCTCATTACAATCCAATAATTTGTGGGTTACAATCATCTCATTACAATCCAATAATTTGTGGGTTACAATCATCTCATTACAATCCAATAATTTGTGGGTTACAATCATCTCATTACAATCCAATAATTTGTGGGTTACAATCATCTCATTACAATCCAATAATTTGTGGGTTACAATCATCTCATTACAATCCAATAATTTGTGGGTTACAATCATCTCATTACAATCCAATAATTTGTGGGTTACAATCATCTCATTACAATCCAATAATTTGTGGGTTACAATCATCTCATTACAATCCAATAATTTGTGGGTTACAATCATCTCATTACAATCCAATAATTTGTGGGTTACAATCATCTCATTACAATCCAATAATTTGTGGGTTACAATCATCTCATTACAATCCAATAATTTGTGGGTTACAATCATCTCATTACAATCCAATAATTTGTGGGTTACAATCATCTCATTACAATCCAATAATTTGTGGGTTACAATCATCTCATTACAATCCAATAATTTGTGGGTTACAATCATCTCATTACAATCCAATAATTTGTGGGTTACAATCATCTCATTACAATCCAATAATTTGTGGGTTACAATCATCTCATTACAATCCAATAATTTGTGGGTTACAATCATCTCATTACAATCCAATAATTTGTGGGTTACAATCATCTCATTACAATCCAATAATTTGTGGGTTACAATCATCTCATTACAATCCAATAATTTGTGGGTTACAATCATCTCATTACAATCCAATAATTTGTGGGTTACAATCATCTCATTACAATCCAATAATTTGTGGGTTACAATCATCTCATTACAATCCAATAATTTGTGGGTTACAATCATCTCATTACAATCCAATAATTTGTGGGTTACAATCATCTCATTACAATCCAATAATTTGTGGGTTACAATCATCTCATTACAATCCAATAATTTGTGGGTTACAATCATCTCATTACAATCCAATAATTTGTGGGTTACAATCATCTCATTACAATCCAATAATTTGTGGGTTACAATCATCTCATTACAATCCAATAATTTGTGGGTTACAATCATCTCATTACAATCCAATAATTTGTGGGTTACAATCATCTCATTACAATCCAATAATTTGTGGGTTACAATCATCTCATTACAATCCAATAATTTGTGGGTTACAATCATCTCATTACAATCCAATAATTTGTGGGTTACAATCATCTCATTACAATCCAATAATTTGTGGGTTACAATCATCTCATTACAATCCAATAATTTGTGGGTTACAATCATCTCATTACAATCCAATAATTTGTGGGTTACAATCATCTCATTACAATCCAATAATTTGTGGGTTACAATCATCTCATTACAATCCAATAATTTGTGGGTTACAATCATCTCATTACAATCCAATAATTTGTGGGTTACAATCATCTCATTACAATCCAATAATTTGTGGGTTACAATCATCTCATTACAATCCAATAATTTGTGGGTTACAATCATCTCATTACAATCCAATAATTTGTGGGTTACAATCATCTCATTACAATCCAATAATTTGTGGGTTACAATCATCTCATTACAATCCAATAATTTGTGGGTTACAATCATCTCATTACAATCCAATAATTTGTGGGTTACAATCATCTCATTACAATCCAATAATTTGTGGGTTACAATCATCTCATTACAATCCAATAATTTGTGGGTTACAATCATCTCATTACAATCCAATAATTTGTGGGTTACAATCATCTCATTACAATCCAATAATTTGTGGGTTACAATCATCTCATTACAATCCAATAATTTGTGGGTTACAATCATCTCATTACAATCCAATAATTTGTGGGTTACAATCATCTCATTACAATCCAATAATTTGTGGGTTACAATCATCTCATTACAATCCAATAATTTGTG
>BLAZ01000613.1:597341-607341 GCA_014633955.1 Acropora tenuis
CATCAACAAGTCCGTGCCGTCCCCTTCAAAACAACAACGTGAAATTACCACATTTACCGTTTTGATGAATACTTTAGCATACAACCGTTAATCTTTAGTTCTGTGTATTTATTTTGACAGCGCTCAGACTAAAATCCAGTTGCACAGTTCTTCGTTAACATTGTAAAATGCGAACAAGATGGGATAATCGCAAAATAGTCACAGTTGCGCGAGTGTTTATTTTCAAGTGACGTTTTTCTTGCCGGCTCCGTCATTATTGCTAAAACTCCCTTATAAGTTCGCTATTGAAGAGTCCACGTAAATCATTCTTTAATTCATTACGCAGAAAGAATTATGAAAAGAAAGACACGCTGAAAGATGCTCTTTCGACAGAGTCATCCTTAATTGATAATTCATCCACTGTATTTGTTTCAATCTCACGTAAAAGAAATGGGACGACCGACTTCACGTGCACGTTAAAGGTGCCTGTGCAGTGGGAACGTTTCTGTCACCTTCTTCTGTCAGAAATAGGGAGCTTAAGCCAGGACGACGTCGACCACAGCGAGAATTAACGTTATCTGAATTGTGACTCCGTGTTTTTGTAATCGTTCCTCGATTACTCCAAGTCGTTTAGCTTGAAAGTGTTCACTAACTATCCTAGAATTAAATTGGTCTGAGCGGCCTAGAGGTGCAGCAGATAGTAAACTAAAAAGTTGTCGTCAGGTGCTTACGTAGTCCACACAACTGCAAAACATGTCATTTCACGTCGTCGAATAGACAAGAATTATGACTGCGAAATGCACAAAATGAAAAAGGCACTTGCACAGCGTGCAAAACTGCTGTTTTTCATTTGTAAATGTGATAATTTGTGACCTTCTTGTCGCCGCCGTCGTTGTGGTTGCTTGAGCTCCCTAATAATTGTCGGCAAATAGACGGTGCTAGTATCAATCAAAAAGGTCCGTAAGACTGACAGTTAACGCTATTTGCACAAAGGAATACGCGAATAGGGTTGATAAGAATCTTTTTAACACTGGACAAAAATTGTGCAATGGAGAGTTGTGATAAATATTACAGCAAGTGCAGGCAACGATGAAGTCAACCTTCTCAGATCTGTATCGACTCAATAGTCACTCTTTTAGCATTCCAATGCAGTCCTCTTTGACACAAAATGAGCAAATGGCTAACGATCATTCTTGAACTGCATTACAAGTAATATGTTATTGGTATTCAGTATTAACCACCGCTGACAAACCCTTGTTTTATACTGAGGCTAGAAAATGGCAAACACCACCGCGTGTAACCTCTGTCAGAATTCGAAAATTCATCGAGGCATTGTAAAAGCAAAGCAGTTATCACGCGCAGGAACAGCGTGCTCTTAGGCTACAAACACGGACCAACGAATATCGAAGGCGATAAGAAGCATGAGCAATGAGCATGAAACATGAGGGATTTCAGGATGAAAGTAGGGAATGAAAGGTTCAGATCTCAGTTGCATCCTCACGTTGTCGTCAAAACCTCAAATATATTAATTTGGTGATTTCACGTCTGCTCGTCGTTATGCAGAGAACCTCAAAAATATTTTCTAAAATTCGTGCTGCACTTGCAGCACGATTATTTATGACCTTTTAACCTATGATATCATTACTTTGTGGCGTTGCTGCTGCCCTCGCAGTTTCTTAATAATAAAGCTTTCTACCGACGCGGTTATTCGTGTCATGAATGTAAGATCTACTCTGCCGTTTTTTATCACCCATGTGCGGTCGACATAGCTTGGCTCACCTGTTTCCTGCAAAAATCGCTTGCTATGCATTTCACTAGGGACTTGTTTGCTTTGAGCTGACAGATTCAGCAGAAATTGACTTTGTAGGATTGTCGCGAGATCATTAGGGAGTATATGAGAGATGATGACGGTGATTACCGCAACGACAACGCCATAAGTCAATGATTGAATGAGGAGAAGTAACCGTGTTTCGTGTACGGCGCGCACTTAACTACACTGCGTGGTTCGCAAACAACAAAGAAAAATTTTGAATTTCTGAGCAAAACTTAACGTAAGCCCGCAGCAGTAAATCTTTCATTCTCTACCTTATCATAACAATCATTGGTGTCAATTAAATGAAAGGACTCTTCGCGCGTTTCGCATAACTTCGTTGTCCAATATTACATCGTCGCGAGACACTTAAACCAACCACGAATGTCAAACTACACTGAGTGACGTGATCGTTGAAGCAGCCGCAGTAGCTTTTTCAACTCCCTATTTACATGACGTGGACAAACGTAACTAACATGAGCTGGAGGTCTATAATCAGACCATAATTGAGTAGACAAGCGCGACAGTGTCAGGAAACAGATTAAAAGTACACTGTTCATCGCAATGCAACTACCTGGGAATAGCAAGGGTAGCGCCTATAAGAGGCCAGCGAAACACACTCAGTAAAATCTTAAAAAATACTACTTCCCACCACCTAGGAATAGCAAAGACACATTTTCTGACCCTTCAGCTCCATCAGAACACAGAGCAATAAACAACACCAGCTGTGCACAGAGTGCGAGGACGAATATGCTTTGCTTTGCCATCATACAACTTTGAAATCTTTATTTGAAAAAAACAAACCAAATGGTTTTGGCAAGACAACAATTGAACATATCAGCCTAGCGAAAGTTACATAATTATCACCTTAATCAAGTGTTGCAAATGGAGAGCTTAAATATATTAACCCGTAATTCACTGATTGATACTCGCTCTATTTAACGGCGCTTAAAAAAGCTCTTCTTCGAGCAGTTGTCGCATTGACGAGCGAAATTTTTTAAAGACAGTGAATATTGTACATTCGTGAATGCAGTTAGAATATTTAAGCCTGAAAACTCAACTATTCCCTTTGTTACGGAATTCCGTGCGATTGCTCAGTGAAGATATTATAGCTTGTTTCGCAGGAAAACAACGGACCTTAAGCCTTGTCAGAAACAATATTAATAATTCTCATTACCTACTTTTCTTGTTTGGAAACCTTCACCGAACCAGTTCAAACTGAGAATGACTCATCTCTGTTATGGTAAACTGATGATGCTATCCTATGTGCGATTTTACATTACACGACACGGTATTTCAAACTTGTTCACAACACGTTCATTGCTCACACAATGAGCAAACTACTTGCAACGATGGATGACAATCGCAAAAGGAACTCTTAGTAAACAATCAGATTCATAACAACATTACAAACTAATTTAAATCTTAAACTTGTTTAACTTCGTTAAAAAAGAGCGTTCCCACCAAAGACGTCAAGTCCATCTTGTCGAGAAAAAGCGAATTCCACGTAGAGCACTGAGTTGCACCATAATAACGAAACAGAAACTATTCTAGAGAAAAACAACCTAAAAAGAGCTAAACTGTAGTAAGAAAGAGAAGTTACATATCGTTCCCACTCTAGCCAAAGTTCGAAAACTCAAAGAAGCATTAACACGAAACGAAACACTAATTCAATGCAATAGCATAAAGGGACGCTGAACTGGCTTTATATGCGCAAGGGGGCGCTGAAATGTCTAATCACAAACCTTAGAAAAAGAAAGATAAACGCTATTGCTGAGACCGTAACTAGGGTAAAATCAAGCGAAGTGGAAAAAAAAAGGAAAACACAAAAATAGCGCTTGGATTACATTTCATTCCGCATTTCCTTTCACGCTGAATCATCCGATTACAAACCGCCCAAAAACAAAGATAAACACTATTGCAGTAAGACCGTAATTAGAGTAAAATCATTTACAGGTCCTTTGTTCCAAGATCGCAAGAGCAACGGAAAACAGAAGTTGACGGCTAACGGTGATTTATCCCAACGAATTGAAAGGTCGTAAACTGAAATAGCAATGCAATAAGTCTATCTTTAAAAAAGGGCGTTCTAACCAAAGGCGTCAAGTCCATCTTTGCCAAACAAAAGCTAATTCCGCGTTGAGCACTGAGTGGAAACAGAACTTACATATCTAGCTTTCGTATGCGCTGAAAGGTCCGATTACAAACCGCAGAAAGACCAAGATAAACGCGCTTGCTACCGCAACAAGGGTAAAATAATGCAACCGAGGTGAAAAAACAAATAATAACACCAAAAATAACAATTTTGTCGCATTTCATTCCGTAGTTCTTTTCACGCTGAAAGGTCCGATTACAAATAGCGGAAAAACAAAGATAAACACTATCGCTTAGACCTTAAGTGGGCTAAGATCATCGTGAAGCAAGGTGAAAAAGAAAAGCACAAAAAATAACAATAGATTCGCATTTCATTCCGTTTACAAATGAAACAGTGCCCCGCAGTTATTTATGTCATGTACCTAAGATCTACTCTGTGTCATTATCAAAAACCGCTTGCTATCTATTTCATTTGGAACTTGTTTGCTTTGAAATGACGGATTAAACAAAAATTGACTTTGTAGAGATCGCTATATTAGGGAGTATAACTAGGGTATCTAAGAGATAGTAATGCTGCGGCACAATCTGTTGATAGTGACATATTTTAAGCCGTGAATCATCTACCTGCGCGTTCTAAGACTTACTATAACCTTTATTTCTTAAAGTAGAGATTGAAGAGCACCCTTGCCACCTCAAATGATATTCTGTCCGGGCACTGGACTGGTTTACTTAGTTCGTTGACTTCATACTCAGACAAATTCGAACTTTGATTGGGGGGGGGCACTTTGTAATTTACTGTGAATCTTAAAATAATGGTAAAACAGTCACAGGGCAAAGTTTCCCCTTTTTGCAAGGAATCACAAAATTCTTCCGAGCAACGTCTTATTCTTTTCTTGAATTTTATTCTTATGTCTGAGCCACGCATAAAGAACGTAACGCAAATGATCTTCGGAATTTCTTATCTAGTGAGGCTCTCCCATAGAAGACGTAAGAGGATTCAGAATTTGTGATCCCCCACAACAACACACGAGAGAAATCAGAATTTCTGATCCCCCACAAAACTCTGATCTCGTCCAAGGATTCAGAATATCCCGTCACTCAAATAACTCGGGAAGGGAATTCAGTTTAGTTTTTTGTTCTTTCTGGCCTCAGAGCAGTGAAATGTCATTGAATCTAAGGTTCAAGTCAATGTTTCTGGAGTAGAGCGAGGACCGATTATTCAACCATATACCAACTTTATTACTAGCAAGTATTACAACTAATACAGGAACATTAAATTGTATCATCATGATTGAAGGCCTTAGTTCTTGCAGCCCACCTGAGCTTTGTCTGACCAAAATATTTGTTTCTTGAAGAACGCTGCGTGATTCAATTTTAAATTGTGCATATAATGTTAGTTTCGACATTTTTGAGTTTAGAAGCATACAACGATGTTTCGGTTGACCTATATTCATTTTCAGTACAAGTGAAATCCGACCGCAAGTGGGTTGGAAAAATGTATGTCAATTTCTAACGAATTCAAAAGTCTCGTTACTTTTATATAAAGACCTCTTTCTTGCCTGGTGTCGGTAGGAAAATACTATACAATATAACAGCTTTCTTAACGGATTCCATACACCCAGATTACCTCCATACACAACGTAAGAGTGAAGAACAAGCTTATTCACAACAGTCTACTACAATAAGTTCTTTCGGATACTGAACAGTAACTACTTGTATGAGACAAGGAAGTTCGTAATTGCTTAAAACCGTAAGATTACAGACTGCACGCACAACTGAGCTTATTAGCTAATTTGTAAGTTTAGATTATCTTTCGAGAATCCTACTTTACAAACTAAACAAGACTTAGAAAGAATACAAGAACGAAATTTGATAACCGGATGGCGCTCACGTTTTGTAACCGATTTCTCAGGGTTAATTGTATATATTGCTTTTATACATGTGTGTGCGTATGTGTGTACTGCGCGTCTTATTCTTTTGTGTCCACTTAATTAATTAGGTAATCTTTACATATTTCAAACTTTTAGGGCAAGTAATTAGTTTAACTATTTTTTGCCCTTTTCTCATCAAGTTTTGATTATACTTCTTTGTAAACTTGTTTATATTTTTGAGAATAAACTGTCTGTCTATTGTCTATTGTCTGTCTATTGTTAATTGTAGTCACTGAGTAATCTGCCTGAAAACACCTTGAACAGCAATAATGATACTTTCGACGGCGGTAAAAATCCAGTGGAAACGTAGAGATCAGTTGGGAAGAATAGTTCATGTATCAAATGACTTGTATATAAACAGTTTCCACGGGTGTGACCAAAACATCACCTTCTATTTGTCAGATTTGTGCAATATTTGTTGTAGGAATGACATTCAAAGTACAGTCCAGAACCGTTGCAAACTACCGACTCAATGAAGATATCCATTACGGATAAACTTTGATGTATTTTGATTCAGTTATGGTAGAGCTGAACTTTCGAGAATAATGTTTCTCTGAAGAGTGGTCAAAGCCGGGAACTGTACGGATTTTTGTGAGGAGTGATAGTCAAATTACAGTCCGACAAAACTGAGATGATCCAGGCCAGTAACAACCTTAGGTGCCCTTTTTAATTTGCGAGTGTGATTGGTTTAATTTTGATTGTACCGAAACAAACTTTTCCGAATGCATTCGTTGAAACGCTTATTCATTTCAGTAATACTGAAGCATTTAATACTTGATCACGTACCTTCTTCAAAATAAAGATAAGTTCATTTGAATGTATTAAATTTGACAGACATAGGCAATAAAATATCGAGTGAAATTGGTCGGGCCTTTTCGGGCTACGAAACGATAAAGTTTGGGTGATATAGCTCAGATCAGAAAAATCCAAGTCTTTTAGAATTATTTCTCTCTTCCTACCACCGGTTGAACTGATTATGTTCGCTCACTTGTCGTACGCGTGGGGAAGATGTATGATATTTTTTGTTTTCATGAAGCGATGAGGGAAGATGGAATTCAAATTTCTTCTCGAATTCAAAGCAGATCATTAAGCCCTTTTTGTTTTTTTATTATTATTATTTTTATTATTATTATTTTTTTTATTTTTATCTGATAAGTGATGAAGTGAAGATATTCTCATTCGATTCTGAGTGGATCTTTTATGACGTTTTTGCACCGTTACGTTGCTGGGGGTTGTCAGAAACGTCGGAATCCATATACAAAACCATCATAGAGGAATCAGAATTCTGAATCCTTGTAGAATTGTAAATAAACAGCCGTTTCTATTGTGCTACTAGTTTAAGGGGATGAGGAATTCTGGTTCCCTTACAACCATAAACTTCGGTTTCTATCCCGGTTACCTGACTAAGTGGGATCAGAAATTCTGAACCCTTCTGCAATTGTAAATAGATTAGCGCTTTTTGTTCTAATAAGTTATGGACCGGGGGATCAAAATTTTGAGACGCCCTTAATCAAGTGATGGAGGGATCAGAAATTCTGAATCTCTCTAAGGAGGAAAACAGGAAATTGAATATTTTCACGGAATTGGAAAATTGAATGTGTTGTTCCTCGTGAATTCAATTAAGCACTTCCTTTTTTCCTTACAATTGGCCAAGACCTTTCGGAAAGACAAAAATGTTCAGCAAGAAACACCAATACTGTTCGCAATGAACACCACATTTTAGTTTGGGAGGGGTTTGTTATTATTATTATTATTATTATTATTATTATTATCATATGTTTTCTCACCATGGTTGCATGATTTTACTCTAGTTACGGTCTTAGCAATGGAGTTTATCTTTGTTTTTCTACGGTTTGTAACCGGACCTTTCAGCGTACAGGAAAGCTAGATTAGCGTTCCTTTATGCCGGTGCATTGGATTCGTGTTTCGTTTCGTCTTGATGCTTCTTTGAGGAGTCGACCTTTGGCTTAAGTGGGACCGATATGAAAGTTCCCTTTCTTACTTTTTTCAAAGTTCTTTTTATGTTGTTTTTCGCTAGAATAGTTTCTACAAATCACCGCTAGTCGTCAACTTCTGTTTTCTGTGGTTCTTGCGATCTTGGAACGAACGACCTGTGAATGATTTTACCGTAATTACGGTCTCAGCAATAGTGTTTGTCTTTGTTTTTCGGCGGTTTGTAATCGGACCTTTCAGCGTGAAAAGAAATGCGTGATGAAATGTAACCTAAGTGCCATTTTTCTGTTTTTCCTGTTTTTTTTTTTAATTCTACCATAAATACGTATACGGTCTTAGCAGTAGCATTAATCTCTGTTTTTCTACGGTTTGTAATTGGACCTTTCAGCGTCCCCTTGCGCATATAAAGCCAGTTAAACGTGCCTTTATGCTATTGCATTGAATTAGTGTTTCGTTTCGTCTTGATGCTTCTTTGAGTTTTCAACCTTTGGCATAAGCGGGAACGGTATGTAAGTTCTCTTTCTTGCTACATTTTAGTTCTTTTTAGGTTATTGTTCTCTAGAATAGTTTCTATTTCGTTATTATGGTACAACTCAGTGCTCAACGTGGAATTCGCTTTGTTTTTTTTTTTACTAAGATGAACTTGACGCCTTTGGTGGGAACGCCCTTTTTTGACGAAGAAACAAGTCTAAGCTTTAAATAAGTTTGTAATGTTGTTATGAATTTGATCGTTTACTAAGAGTTCCTTTTCCGATTTTCATCCATTGGCTTAAGTAGTTTGCTTATTGTGAGCAGTGAACGCGTGTTGTGGCAAGTATGAAATACCGTGTCGTGTAATGTAAAATCGCACATTGGATAATACCATCAAGATGAGTCGTTGTCAATTTGAGCTGGTTCAGTGAAGGTTTCCTAACAATTATTATTGTTCCTGACAAGGTTTAAGGTTGTTCTGCTGCGAATCAAGCTATATCTTATTTTAGCAATTGCACGGAATTCTGTAACAAAAGGAATAGTCGAGATTTCAGACCTTAAATAATCTAATTGCGTTCACGAAAGTACAATATTCACCGCGCTTAAGAAATTTCGCTCATCAATGCGGCAACTGCTCGAAGAAGAGCTTTTTGAAGCACCGTTAAATAAGGCGAGCACCAATCAGTGAATTACAGATAAATGTATTTAATCAAGCTCTCCATTTGCTGCATTTGATGAAGGTGATAAGACAATTATGTAACTTTTGTTAGGCTGATATGTTCAATTATTATCTTACCGAAAGTATTTGGTTTGCTTTTCTCAAAGATTTCAGGGTTGTATGATGGCAAAGCAAAGCGGCGTTCTCGCACTCTGTGCACAGCTGATGTTGTATATTGCTCTGTGTTCTGATGGAGCTGAAGGGTCATTAGATAAAAACTGGAGACAGTGCGTTTACAAGAACTTAATGGATCAGAGGGATACTGGCTTGATAAAGGTATGCGGATTTGAACATTGCCTAAAACTAATCAACGCAAACAGTTGTAAAGGCAATTATGAAGACGAGGGAAAATTTTTTTCGCACGCGCGGCATCTTTATAGACTAAATTTAAACTGAAATGCCGTTGAATAAATCATTTCGAAAAGTTGAGTGATGAGATGGCATAGCTTTTATCGTTGTTTCTGTTTTCTAATCAATTTCCACAGGAATGCCTTTTCTACAAGAAGTCTGCCGATACCAGTTTGCGAGTCTTCTTCAATGGAGTTCTTCGTCTCTACAATTGTCATCATTGCTGCAAACGATGGTATTTCACCTTCAATGGCGTAGAGTGCGCAGCTCCAGCAGCCATTGATGGAGTCGTTTACATGCGCAACGGAGAAAGCGCTAAGAAAAATTTGATACGAGTGCGACAAATAGACGGCGTCTGTGAGCAGGCACCCAAAGGAATCGTGCGCGTGGGATTTTGGGTCGGTAATTGTCCCAGGTTTGGAAACGCTGATGCCCTCACAGGCTGGAACTCCGTATCCCGGATCTACGTGGAAGAAGTACCTCCCCCACAGGCTTAAAACGGCAGCAATTGCTAACTTTGGAAATTCGCAAACAAAACCAGAGGAAACAATTTAGAACGTCAACCTTTAGTTTACACATGAGAAATTCCTAGGTAAAAATGTTGTTTTGGTTTAGGTTAGATTGAAGCTTCTTTCGCTTCATAAAAGACAATGTAGAACAAATAACATGCAAATAAAAGGAGAGGAACAGAGCCAAAAG
>BLAZ01000613.1:612341-614841 GCA_014633955.1 Acropora tenuis
TACAGATGATATAACGAAGGGTCTGTTTCTCCAGTATCACTACACTAATCCTGTGCAACAGTGCAACAGCCTTTCCCGTATATTTTTGGACTGCGTAGGGAATGGAAACTAGGTACATAAAAGCCTTCCGTTAAGTGTGGTCAGCGGTTTTGTTATCAAACTTCAAGATGGCGATCAATTAATAGCAAATCGGAGAGTCGAAAACCTCGAAATAACAAAGGGTATGTACTTCTAAATGTCTCACCATGTTGACGAAACATTTAATTTGACCAGAAAGGGATTTTTAAGGGCACTCCATTTTAGTATTTTTGTGGTCAGTATTTTCATGTCAAATATCATTCTATGACTACCTAGCTGAGATACTTGAAGCAACGACATATAGGTATTTCAAAAACTAGGGAGTTAAAATGACTGCCCTAAGCCAGTAAGATTCTGCAGAATTTTCCCTCAGGTAAGTGGCATAATAGAGATATCTTTATGGTTGTATGTGGATAAATGGGTTAAAGACAATTTAAGTTGCCGGCCAGCAGTGTGACACGCTAGGGTTGTTGGAGGTGCTCCAAGTATTGTCTTAGGCGCCCACTTGCTCAATATTGCAACTTGTTGTGGATCTATTCCTGAGTGCTTGATTGTCGCTTGTCACTCATCAATTATTATGAATTACACAAGCCTGCAAATTAGTGCTGATCATCGGACATTAATTTTTGTCCACAGCAACTTTGAGGGTACATATCATTCTCTCTTGTCTTTTTGTCCCACCAAACAGTCTGCAGGTCAGGTCAAACCTTGTCCCTGGCCTGACATATGACAGGCTTATAGGAAAAAACTATTAGCAGGCTTGGGTGCATAAGTCTTCCACAGACGCGCTCGTCAGTGTGACATGTGTAAGGTGGTGAACTGTGAAAGGGTTACCCTGGCTGCCACCCCCTTGTGTCTGGATGTGCACGTCTGACACAATTCTCTGAGGCATCTAATCCTAAGTTCATCTTGCTAATGATCGAGTTAAATGATTATTGTTTCTTTCTTTCTTCAGGCAAATGAGGGTTACTTAAAATTAATACAGCCAATGATACCCTAGTTGTGAGGTTTCAAGTCGTCAGACCTGCCACATTTTATCAGAAGTATAGAGATCAGCAATGGTAAGTGCATAAGCCTTATTATTGAATTATTGTTTAGCCATCTTTAATATTATTCCTGATTGAACCTTATACTGCATGCTGCTATTGGACATTTTCTGTCTTAGCCAGTTATTTGCAGGAACAAGTCATTATTTCACATGATTAAGTACCAATAAGATTTCTTTAGCTAACTCATTACCTCTCAGTAATCATCACAGCTGTTTGCCGTGAGAATAATTCATATGTTTACAGTTGACAGCTGTGATGATCAGTGATTTGTTAGTATTTTTTTCCAGTTTTTAGGCCTCAGTAGCCTCTGAGAAGCAATTTGATTTAACTATAACAACACTGTGGCCATCTTTCCTCCAAGTCTGGATCTACCACTACCTCCAATACATTTCCTTTTTTGTATTAATTTTACAGTCACAAAGAACTTAAAGTAATGTTACGTGATCCTTTTATTAATAATACAATCTACGGTAATAAGAGTGCCTCTACTTAACCCATGAAATAGATATGAGACTACGACACACTATTATACACTAACTCCATTGTATTCTTTGGTTACTTGTAGATGCTTTGCACTTGTTGTTAGATAGTGTTTCCTGGGTTAAGCAAAAAAACTCCAATCTGGCTTTGATGTTAGTGTAACTATCAAGGAATATGGATTTCTAGTTTCTAAAGAAACTGTGGTGCTGCGTCGGTGGGAGAGATCAAAACAAAAATTTGGTTTTATCAGAAAATGAGTTGATAAAGGTTGAATTACCACCGTGAAAGATTTAGAAAGCTGATGTTTCAATCGTTAGCCCTTCGTCAGAGCGAATGGCGAAGGGCTAACGCTTGAAACGTCAGCTTTCTAAATCTTTCATGGTGGTAATTTAACCTTTATCAGCTCGTCTGATAAAACCAAATTTTTATCAAGGAATATGCTTGTGAATTCAGGGAAATTTTGATTGATGATGTGGAGTCACTTTCAAGTGTTTTTCTTTTCAATTCTTTTCCAGCAATTAAACATAGAGATGACAATACAATTTTAGACATGCAGTATTATTGTTAGACATAGAGAACAATACAATTTTAAAATTGTGCAAAGTAAATGTAGATTGAGTTCATTGCATTTGTAGGTCAAATCAAAACATCATAATATTTATAAATATATCTGAGATCCTGAGTGGATAAAGATTTTTTGTTTTTGTAATTTGAACCTACCAAGAACAGCAACAGTAACAGTACCGGTAATGATTACTGAACTCTTACTAATAATAGGCTACAGATAATTTAGGGACAAGGCATCCGGATAGAGTCAATCTATTCTGGCACAAATTTGATCTACTGTAGAAGCCATCCATTGTTTAATCAGCAAATTTTGGGCATGTAACGTT
>BLAZ01000613.1:678873-681373 GCA_014633955.1 Acropora tenuis
CTGTTCCTCTGTGCCTACTATTCCTCTGTTCCCACTGTTCCTGTGTGCTACTGTTCCTCTGTGTCTACTGTCCCTCTGAACCCACCGTTCCTCTGTGCCCAATCTTCCTCTGTGTCCACTGTTCCTCTGTGCCTATTGTGCCTTCTGTTCCTCCGTGCCCACTGTTCCTCTGTTCCTACCGTTCCTCTCTGTCTACTGTTCCTCTGTGCCCACTTTCCCCTTTCCCTATGCCCACTGCTCCTCCAGGACAGTGATTCATAAGTATATGTGACGTGACTGGTGCGTCTTACACTGAACATAACCCGATTATTGCATAAACTGTCGAGTGTTTGCAGAATTTAAGACTGTATTTAGTAACATCTTAGTGATCTAAAAACACATAGCACACGATAATTCGGTTTTTTCTATCTGTATTAACTCGACATCAACAAAATACGGACTGCCGGACATGGAGCATTTTGAAAACCTTGTGCGGCTGCCGGACATGGAGACACAGCGAAGTGCACATTTTCTTACTCTACCGGTCAATCATCTAATTACAATCCAAGATGGCGGCATCGAAAGCCTGATCTATCTAGCGTTCTGCTCCAAAATAACGCCTGCACTGCAGGCCAACGTACACCAAGCTCTTTACTACAATTCTTTGCGTAGTTTAGCAAACAACAACGCGAAATTTCTAAATATCTTCACGCGTTTGTTTTACCTTTTCCAAGACTGAATCAAGCTGCAGCGAAGGCCTAATTACAGTGACGCGTTCGTTGAAGCAGGCGTCGTATCTTTCAAATTGTTTTTCCATTGAAGAGCTTACCTGTTGATTTTAACATATTTAGAACAACAAGTGATCATCAATTTGAGGGAGGTCATTAATTTTGTTGTTTTCTCTAGAAATGCCATTAGAGATGATATATATTCTTTTGATCACGTAGTTGATGTTTATCTTTCAAAAGTGTTCTCTGCTAATGCTGCAACAACTTTGCAGAGAAAAGAGAGTTATTGCATGCTTTCTGTTTGTGTTGAGAAATTATAGTTATAATTTTTTATCTGATTTAGAAAGGCTTGGCTTTTCATTAAAAAAAAGGTCTGTGCAAAAATGAAGCATGTTGTGCATTATACTTCTCTTGATTCTCCAGCAAGGATAAGTGCCAATAATTGTGTCCTGTAGGATTATTCGGTGTTTGAAGTAATTTCCCCAGTTAAAATCTTTTTTTATAAATTTAAGACAAAAAATGATTGCAATGGTCATTAAAAACAAAAGAAACTGACAGTGACAAAAAAGCAAGTAAGATGTTTTGTTGCATGACATGGTTGTTCCCAAGATGCCACGGAATGCAGCAAAAGTGAAGAGCAACACTTCAAAACCGGCATCAAGGAATTCGTTCTAATGTATGATAACTGTTCCCGGGGAGTGGGGGAATATTTCTTAAGATTTTACTTAGTGCCCCCTGAGCCCCCTACTCTTGCTATTTGCAGGTGGTTTGTGGGGAACGGTACCTTAGTCAGTTTTTCCTGGTTCTGTGTCGCTTGTCTCTTAGAGGCTCTACCAAATTGAAATCTAATTATTCGTAGCTGGTTATAGACCCCATGTTTTTTACTTTTGCCGTCATGTAAATGAGGAGTTGAAGAAGATACGACGGCTGCTTGAACGAACACGTCACTGTAATTAGACCCTCGCTGCAGCTTAAGGTGTCTGTCGATGATTCAATCTTGGAAAAGTCAAAAGAAACACGCAAAAATATTTAGAAATTTCACGTTGCTGTTTGCTAAACGACGCAAAGAATTGTAGTTAAGTGCGTGGCGTTCGTGCATCACTATCATTTTTTCAGTCATCTTAACCATTCATTTGTGAAGTTGTCGTTGCCGCAGCTACCGTCATCAATTTTCATACTCCCTAATATAGCGATCCCTACAAGGTCAATTTCTGTTTAATCCGTCATTTCCAAGCAAACAGGTCCCATGTGAAATAGATAGCAAGCGGTTTTTGATAATGACACAGAGTAGATCTTAGATACATGATATAAATTACTGGGGGTCACTGTTTCATTTGTAAAGGGAATGAAATGCGAATCAATTGTTATTTTTTGTGCTTTTCTTTTTCACTTTGCTTCACGATGATCTTAGCCTACTTAAGGTCTAAGCGAAAGTGTTTATCCGCTATTTGTAATCGGACCTTTCAGCGTGAAATGAACTACGGAATGAAATGCGACAAACTTGTTATTTTTGGTGTTATTATTTGTTTTTTCACCTCGGTTGCATGATTTTACCCTTGTTGCGGTAGCAAGCGCGTTTATCTTAGTCTTTCTGCGGTTTGTAATCGGACCTTTCAGCGCAAAGTCGTTTTTGATAATGATGATGATGATGATGATGATGATGATGATAACACAGAGTAGATCTTAGATACACGACACTAATAATTGAGGGTTAACGTTTCATTTGTAAACGAATTCGAAATGAAATTCGAGTCAATTGTTATTTCTTGCGTTTTTCTTTTTCACCTTGGTTG
>BLAZ01000613.1:721897-724397 GCA_014633955.1 Acropora tenuis
ATAAAATGCACCTAAGAATTACAAAACATTGGTTTAAAATTAAGACCCACTGGCGGAAATAAAGAACTTTTGGTGCAAATCTAAGAACAGAGCAAAGCAAAAATGGGAAAGAATTATCGGTGGTATTCATAAGTTTGAGAATAACCGTCAAATGAGCGTCAATTTAGCTCACATTCAGTTTACTTCAAGTCCTGCTTAACGCCCTAGCAAAATCATTCCTCCACCTTTTTCTTCAGTTATCAGAACTAGTATTCCCTAGGAACAGTTACGGAGGCTATAATTATCATCTTTAGAGCAAACAAGACCATACCTCAAGGTAACGTAAGAGTCAATCAAGAACGCTTTTCTCTTGCTATTTTTTTCATGTTACATAATGGCTAATACATTAACACAAAGTTAAACGAGATGTAAAACGGTAGCCCAACAACGTGTATTCAAATACGATGAGACAGTAACGAATATGAATTTCTCAATGCATAAATGCAAAGGAACAAAGACTTCTGATAATATCTTAATTCCTACTCCTCAAACTTTACAGTCTATTCTTAACAAGATCTCCAAGACCTTTACGTGAAAAAGATATGTACACAGTATCAGTTAAACAGTAATTCATTGAGGGCTATATTTAAATTCACGGTGATGTATTGAAATAGTTCACTAAGTATTCTTAATAAAGTTACTGTATAGACCCTACAGGAGTGTCTTCCGGAAAATCTTTCGTACGCGCGTCGGTTGTAATAAAACCTTTACAAAATAGAATAAATGTAGAATCTGGAGAAATTATTATTTTAAGGATTTGGTCTGGATTTTTTAAAATAAACAAGAACCATTTTTTAAGCTTTGTTTTTAACCAGCCCGGTTGCCATGCCAACGGCACACCCAAAATGCGAGAATAAACTCTTCTGTGGTTACCCTTGACTCTTGCAAAAAACGGGCGCCAAATCATCAATAGTTTAAAAGTAATGGTGATTTAGGCATAGGCACTTGAAAACTGTGTTCGGCCACCTTGATTTTCTTCAAAATCTCAAAGACCAAGAAAACCTAGGTTGGTTCAAACCATTCCGGTGGATGATTCAAACCATGAATAGAACAAAAATGTTTGCTTGACTTTGAAATATTTTCGTGATCAGCCAAATGTTTGATTTGCCGAACTTAATCATTGTTATGTAATTATGTAATATGATTTTATGCTGTCAGTGTCATGACCTTCTGGAAAACTCGCTTTTACGAGAAGCTCATAATGTAAACAAAACGAAAAAGACTCCTCGAGATCAAAACTTCGGAAAAGAAGTCCTAATCACTCCTTGAAAGCATCGTAAAATAATGGAGAAGTTTGGACAAAATAATATCAGTGAGAAAGGAGATTTTCAGGAGACTCGTTGCACTTTATATATTGGTCCGCTTTCTCTAACAAGTGCATGACGTTATGCGCCATGGTGATGACAAGACTGATCAGGTATCCGTTTTGACGACTTAAGATTTTTTTGCTACAATGTTCTATAAAAAAAACACCAGATTTCTGCTTCCAACATTCGTAAACAGTGGCTTGATTCTTCAGACAAATAAGCAATAGATGTATGGCAGAGTTCGCGTTAGATTTCTGTAAATCTGCCTACACCTAAACAAACGTAAATGTTTAATCAGCACGTCTATTTACTCACGTACATTTTCTCATGACACAAACTAACATTCTCCAGAATATTAACAATTAAGATGACAATCATCCATATTTAATTGGTTTCCTCATTGTCAGCAATGATATTGTGAACAAGTTTGAAACACAGTGTCGTGTAATGTAACATCCGGCAGAAATAGGATGATACCTTTTACCCTAACTGAGATGAGTCATTCTCACTTCGAGCTGATTGAGTGAAGACCTCCAAACAAGAAAAGTAGGTGATGAGAATTATTGCTTTTGACGAGGTTTGAGGTTGTTCTACTGTAAAACAAGCTAAACCTGAATTCAGAAATTGCGGAGAGTTATTTGAGAAAAGGAGTCATTTAGCTTTCAGACTTAATATCTCAGCTATAATCACGACAGTACAGTGTTCTATGCTTTCAAAACATTTCGCTCCTCAACACGACAATTGGGGAACAATACTTTAGTCAATTTCCTGAGTCTGTGGCGCTTGCCTCTATTTTCCCTGCTAATATTCGCCTTCTAATGGTCATATTTCCCTGTTCACACTCATCTAACGAAGTCAAACTTGCATTGAAAAACCCCTACAAATGACAGATGGATGTCATTTACCTGTTCGTCGGGGCTACGCTTTCGGGACGGTACGAGATGATTTATCACATACCCCTCGTTCCAGGTAAATAAACCTCACTTAGTCGATTTTGTCGTCATAAAAATAGGGAAGTGAAGAAACTACGACGGCTGCTTCAACGAACACACCAGTTTCATCAGACCTTTGGGGTAGGTAAAAGTGTCTAGCGGTGATTTGACGTTGAACAAGTTGTACAAAACGCCCGAATAGTCCCTTCTTTTAAGTAGCGC
>BLAZ01000613.1:750662-753162 GCA_014633955.1 Acropora tenuis
CGGTGGTATTTATAAGGCCGAGAGCAACCTTTAACTAGGGTGTCAATCTATACGAATATTTCATTTCAAGTTCCCGGCTGGCTCAGTGTGAAACGCAAAATCACTTCTTAAATGCTTTTTTTTAATCAGAACCAGTTTTTCTACAGAACACTGAGCTTACTCTGACACAAAATAATATGTACCTAACCTAAGTCTATTTTGCCAATTCTTTTACACGTAGTCTTCAACACAAGGAAAGGTAAGACGCATGTAAAACTGTAGAAAGACATCACGTAATATAAATTCTATGGGACAGTAACAAATGTGATTTCTTATTATTAACATAATACAAAGAAACAAACAATTTTGATAATATTGTAGGTTCCTGTCGAGTTTTATGATTTGTTCTAATTAAAACCTTCATTAACCAAATAAAAATGTCTATATAGTCATAGTTCAATGAGCAGCATACATTTACAAAGATTTATCGAAATAGCTTGCTATGTTTAGTGGGGCAAAGTTCCTTTTTTTTCAGTTTGATCATTTGATAATCAGGCTGCCCTTAGAAAAACATAAGTTTCTATCTTATCACTTTGCGAAAATACAGGAAATTCAGTAAACTGCTGGGCCCATCTACTGAACTCAAACACGCTAATCATCGACCCTTTTTGCTCAAACCTCTGCCACGCGTCTCTCTTACCGAAGAAAAATTAATTGTTCTGGTTATAATTGTAACTAGTCGTTTTTACAAATGATCAAACCGTTTCAACAATTGTTAAACCAATTTGCCCTCTACCTTGTCATTAATTAAAATTTTTGCTTTAACTATACGTTTCTGCAAAATCTCAAAGAGCAAGAAAACCCAGTAGGATGATTGAAACCATCGTATGCTACCGGACAGTTCAAACTGCTAATAGAACTGAAAATATTTGTTTGACTTTAAAATATTTTATCCTGATCAGCCAAATTTCTCATTTCTCTAAGTGAACCTTTGTCATGTAAGTATCCAATGTTATGGTCTCATTTCTGCAGGCTGTTTTGGCAGTTTACAAACAGTTGTAAAAGAAAATCAGGGGGAAAAACTTTTGCACTCGTGGGATGCCATTAACTAGACTGGTTTGCTGTGAGGTAAATCATTCTGATTAGCTGAGTGAAAACCTGGCGCAGTTTTTAATGTTGTTTCTCTTTTCTGGTCAATTTCCACAGGAATGCCTTTTCAAAAAGAGGTTTTCCAAAACTGGAATCCGTGTCTTTTTACAATGAGGACCTTCGTCTCTACAATTGTCATGTTTGCTGCAGACGATGGTATTTCACCTTCAATGGCGCAGAGTGCTCAGCTCCAGCAGCCATTGATGCAGTCGTCTACATGCGCAACAGAAAAAACTGCAAGAAAAATTTGCACCGAGTGCGTCAAATAGAAGGTGTCTGCAAGAAGGTCCATTAAGGTAGTATTAAGGAAGGGTTGAAGCGTCTTTCGTTCAATAAAAGCAATGTGGAAGAAATAATTTGCAAATAAAAGGAGTTAGCGGATATTCGGCAACAAAAAAGGGTCAAGTGATAATACTACAGGAATTTTCATTTTTTGTGCTTCAGCAGCGCTAAAATGCGATGATGAAATTAATTCATTCAAAAGAGGGTCAATTACTTCCTTAGGGGAAGAGAAGGAGAAATCTTCGTTCCTTGCCCTTACAGAGCCTTTCCCGACTTCCAGTCTCTCCTCAGTTGTTTGTGAGCGTTTACTTTCTTCTCCTTTAAATTGTATTTTAAGCGTTAATTGTTTTGAAGCGGAAGCCTAAGAAGATCAAGCTACAAAATCATGTCCATTCGAAATCAAGGGAGAAGGGGTGTGTACTCCGTGACGACATTCTTCCAGCAGTCTATTTGTCCAGCAAACAGTCGCTGATAATCCCAATTTTAAGCAATTTTTAGTTCACAGTTGGCTGAGATGTAAGTGTTAGCCTACGTCAGGCGTATCGAAAATGACTTTGCACGCGCCAAAATACCATGGATTGCAGCAAAAATAAAGCTAAAAAACTCAAACCCCTTTCATATATTCAATGTATCTTTGCTATGTCGAGGGGGTGGGGTGAAAATATTTTTTGAGATGTTACCAAGTGTGTGTCGCTAACCCCTGAGAGGCCCTACACATGCCTCAGTTTTTTGAGTCTGTAGCAGTTGTCTCTTAGAGGTCCTACCCAATTATAATCTACTTTGTGGCTGATTATAGACCCCATGAAGAAGCTATGGCGACTGCTTAACGAACACGTCACTGAAATTGGATTTTTTAAAGGTAGAATAAAGGTGCCTAGCGATTATTCAGTGTTGGACAAGTTATGCGAAACGTACGGAGAGTCCTGTAAAAAATTAACGGCAGCCAATCCAGTCACGAAATTGCAACCCCTCTAAGCGTCACTGCTTCAATAGGACCAATAGAGTGTGTTAGCTCATGTGAACAGAAGCCATATTTGCATAATGAAACAAAAGGAGGAATTTGCATAAAAATAGAGTTCGATCTCCAACA
>BLAZ01000613.1:780686-783291 GCA_014633955.1 Acropora tenuis
GTGAAAGCAGTCTTTTTTTTTTATCTTTTTTACTCTTTTTCCCTTTATTGCTTTTGATTGAGGCCATTGGACTCACTAGTAATTTTGCATTATTGTCAGTTGTGTAAACTTCAATTAATTTTCAGGTTTCAGATAAATACAAACTGGTGTCTCTCTGTCCTATGTTAAAAATAATGGATGGAAAGGTCAGTGGAAGTTTGCTATGTGACATATTTTATCAGCACAGGGCTAGTAGTAGTGGGGTTGCTCTTGAAAATTCTTGGGTTTTTACAAGATGGATAGCCTAGGCAGCCAAGTTGATCAGAGAGGTTTTGCACAAGAAGTATAAAATAAGTTTTATGCAAACATTTTGCTATCCTTTTTTGCAACACCACTTCAATAGCATCTTAGTTCTAAAAAATCCAATCCCATGATAAAAAAAATTGATATTTCAAATAATTTGTATTTAACAAACAATACTGGTATTTAGAATTAAATAGACAGACTGAAGTGTTAATTAATATGCAGTCAAATGGAATTTAATGGAGTTAGCAAAGGAGGAGCAGCTGTTTCTTGCAGATATGTCATTATGTAACATGTGCCTGAATCCCACCTGTGTCTTAGGGGTTTTCGACATGTAGCACATGAAGACTATTTTCGGTGGGTTAAGGAATCAATAATTTCATGTATTGTTATGTTTGTGCTTTGGGTATAGTTACCAGGGTTGTCCAAACTCTCACCCTTTTTCCACCACATTCATTAATGTGAAAGGTACCTGTTACCCTTCCCTTCTGCAAGTTACATAGAACATGGCAGTATTGCCAGGACTTAATTTTTTTTATTTTTTTATTTTTTATTAAAAACACTTACTATTAATATAAATTACCCTTGCTTTTGCATGTTTGTTTTGGCACACAACCTCCACCTTGTGATTCGCTTGTTAAATTACTTTTTCTTTTTTCAGGACATTGGTCTCATGCGAGATGCTGTCAATCGGCTTAATTCTACTTTGTCACAAAAGGTAGGATTTTAAGGGCCTTATTTTTGACACTTCGCTCACCTTTTTTCAAAACATAGTTCTCATTCTGTGTTCCCTTCTTGCTTTTTTTTTGCAGGCATCTGATACATGGAAAATTCATTTTAGCAAAAAGTATATGGTAAATCAGTTAGAAGGTGGAAAAAGGGCAGAAATTGAAAGTGAATTTATTGAAAAACTCAAGGTAAGCAATCTTTATAATTTCCAGGTTATTGCTAAAGGGCAATACTGTATAAATAGAAATTCAGAATGATTATCACTTCCTTGCAATAAAATGCAGTACAGTAAGATTCGGCATAATAACACTATAAAACAAGAAATTTCTGCAGCAATTTTCCACTTGTTGACTTGTTACAGTCAGTACAGAGTCCCTTGTGATACTAAGAATCAATTTAAGAACCTAAAATGGTCTGTAAATAGAATTTTTATAAGGAAAAAAAATGCTTTTTAGCCTACGGTTGAAAAATCAAGGCTCTTAGTAGGGGGTATTTGCTGTATCAACAATAATATTGATTTTTTTACTTGTTCGTATCCTTATGCAATAATAATAATTATTCTTGACTTCTTGATGGCTGTAGCAATGATCTTTGCCTAAGTGCTAAAAGTGTCATATTTTTCTGGGAACATTTATAGCTTATATGTCTATTTTCAGAGTGAGGTTACTTGTGGACCTGCCATGCTGAAAAATTATAGAGAATATCAGGTATTTCATTTTGATTGCATCCAGTTTATGATTTACGTACAACAGGTTTGCCAAAACAAAACAGCTAGTTGTAGGTGTAAAGAGGATGGAAACTCCATGGGCCAGCTGACCCCAAAAGCTATGTTGCTGGAAAAACAAGAAGTAAAAAGAGTTTGTGACTGCACTAGTTGCTGTAGTAGTTAATGATTCTTTTCCCTCATTTCATTTTGTGAATAACACTTACATAAAAGTGTGATCTTATGATTGAATGGTTTTGTCTAGCTTTCAGTATTAGGCAAAGTTCATCTTAATAAACTTTTTGAAGGACATTTGGAAGAAGAGCCACCGAACAAGAAACAGAAGACAATCGAAGGTACTGGTCTTTGAGCAGAAAATTTTTTATGAGAAATATGTTTCCCTGAAAGAAAAAAAAAAGTGGTGAATCAAAATTTAATCACAAATCAAGTCGTCAAATGTTACGTAGTTTTTTGTGAAAGGGGAAAACTTAAGTACATGGGAGAAAACCCAGTGAGAGGTTTCTCAATTGTTTTTAATGGGTGCATTACAAGGCTTGTGACATTTTCTCTTGCACCTGTCAGATGGCCATGATACTTAATACTGTACTTCATCAAATTTTGATGTTGCTTGTTCCAGTCAATGGGCAGACTGAAAACATTGATGAAAAGGCAAAAAGCGACTCCAACAAGATGAAGAGTATAAAAACCCCTGACAGTAAATTCAGCAAAAAGAAGCAAAAGACACCAAGAAAGGAAACCAAGGTACAGTTTAATGATGGAATGATTTGCCCCAATCAAAAGGCACACTGTTTTGAACTAAGCAAGTCATTGGAAACAGTATATTAAAGTGACCAGCAGTTTTTTCTTTTTTGAGTTTTTTTTTTTTTTTTT
>BLAZ01000613.1:793301-795801 GCA_014633955.1 Acropora tenuis
ATTCAATGATATGGAAATGAGTAGCCCTGTATTCTATAATTTAGCCAAGACGCAGTTCCATTTGCAGACTGGCCGGCCATTCTGGAAAATAGTAACCGCCCAATTAACGATATTTCCGCGTTTCTACAAGCAATAATACCAAAAGTTCTCTTAAGACTTGATAATTGGATGCCAGCCTGATTGGCTGTCACAACTTTTCATCTCAGCTACAGGGCTGAAAATTCCATACACAGAGATGATGGAATTCACCTCAGTCGCCGAGCCACTGGGGCGCAGAAACCAGGAGGGCTGGCGACGACAATGAGACCACACAATATTGAACTTTACATGACGTATTTTTGGCTTGAGAACCGGTCATTCCAGTTTACTTATCACCCGTAGTACTTATCACCCGTATGGTACAAAGTGGATGAAACGGGATCTTCTTTTTCAAGGTATGTTCGCAAAACTCCCTGTATCGCGGCTGTAATCACATGAAATGCAATTTCGTGCGATTTGATTCATCAAACTGAATCAACCAGATTAGCATATTTTTTAATAGAGGCACGTGAGAATGTTAGATCGGCATGCGCAGTGCGTATTTCATTACTCAATTCTATATTTGCATTCGTGAGAGAACAACAATAATATGGTAAGCAAAAACAAACAGGTAAAACAATAAAAACATAGCTGGCAAAAATACCTCATGCGTCTCCAAACAAATTAAGAGCTAAAGTAAAAATTGAAGTGAGATGAATCGACTTTAATTTTCGCGTACGAACAGTAATGGAATGTCTTGGAGTTTGCCTACATAATCTTTTCTCTTCGCCTTTTCAAATCCTTTTCCACTTCCTACCTCTCTGCACACCATATGTTACCGCTCACAGATACTTTCGCGTACACACAAACCGCCATTCAGAATTCAAACAGCATTTTCGAAACCTGCATGCGCAAATCGTATTTTTGATAGAAAAATTATGCAGTATGTAGGATAACCACATAAAACTGATAATGTTTAATTCGTCCAAAGAGATTTTTCTACTTGATAAAATAACTAGTTGTAATATTCAGTATTCCAGTTTGGTGGAGCTGCGCGCAATTTCCACAATCGTTATTCGCTTTGGCGCGCACGTTATCTCACATTCGTTTTCTCACGCTTAACGTGGGTTGCAACAATTTGCTTCACACTGCTTTTGTCTTATTTTTTTGTTTGCGTCTTCTTTGATTGGCCAAGGAAATCACTATAGTTCTAAATTCACTCAGGCAGTGTAAGAAACGATGACGTCAAGAAGAAAACGACACGACTGGTTGAACAAGGAGGAATTTTAACACGTGTTGCGCGTGTAGCACGCATTTTAGTACCGTGCCGTGGTCTACAAAACAACCACGTGAAATGACCTCATTTGTGGTTTTGACATCAACGCAAGCCTGCAGGAATAAACTCTTTCTAATCTATCTTAAATTTGAAACTTTTTGTGCCAATTCAGTTATAGAGAGCTTCATCCATATTGCACAACATCAATGAAAGTTATAGGCGCCAAAGAGGCGAAATAAGGGCTAATTTGCGGTGTGAGAAGGAATGAATTTGTGTTTTTATCGTTTCATAATTTTTTTCCATTGCAGCTTAACACTTGGGTTCACTAAATACGAAAATGGTTTGAACCCACGAGTAACATACCTTGATTAAAAAAGATCACTGCTACAGTCTCACCGGCATGATATATAATTAATACTCTTTGGTAAAGACACTCATTCAAACGCTATCATCACAAACGCTTGTCATTTAGAATCGTATTTATAGAGGATTTCAAGTCGTTTTGCAACTAGGAATTCTCACAACTAGTCAATTCGCCACCGATAATCGTCGTTCTTTATGCACCAGAAAGCATCTTCGTATGGAATCTATCTGATGGTGAGATGACCGTTAACCAGCAAAGGTAAACGTTGAGAGATTACTACATGAAAAGTCCAATCTTGTCCAACTCCCTTTCCAGATGTGTGAACACCGACTGATTTGTTATTTTTTCTTCTGTTTTCGAGCAGCAACTTTGGCAAACCACTCTTCACTTTTATCTTCGTCCATCGCCTGACCGAAACAAAGAAAAAAAGGAGATAAGTTGATCGAAGATGACCTTGGCAAAATCATAAAGAAAAATGCAACTGGGTCCGAGTTAGAGTCGAGCATTTATAACCTTCCGATTACAAGTTGGGAGTATCCGAAATCATAGACGGAAAGTCGGGTTTGGCTTCTGTTCGGGTAAACTCGGATTTTTCCGAGTATAACCGAGTCACCTTATCATCCCTGATGACGACATGAGACAGGAGTTTCGAAACGCTAGGTTTTAAATCGTAACTTTCATTTTTCGTTTCATTGCAAAAATGTCTTGCAACTAGCTTCAGCGATTCCAAATCGACTTGATACGAAAACTGACAATTTAAACTAGGTTTTTACCTTGTCCAAGAGCTTATCTCCTTCTGGGTCCGTTTGGGACAACTCCCGAAAAGCTTCATCACCAACGAA
>BLAZ01000613.1:825801-833301 GCA_014633955.1 Acropora tenuis
CACCAGTGACGTCATCCAGGGATTTCTCGCAATTACCTGCTGACAATTCAATTGTATTCGATGACGCGCATTTCACAAAAAAAAAAAAGCCAAATTGCCCGTCTGTCACGATCGACGTTTACTGTACCTGGCGTGACAAGTGTAAAAGCGCACCCCCCTCCACCTGCTCCAGTCAGCTTCGAGTGCATACCATATTTGGCCGTCAAGGAACACAGCTGGTCCAACGAGTTGTGACTAACGCCTAAAGTGACAAGCAACTTCTGGTTCAGATCAATAAGTTTCTATAAGCAGAAAGTAAACAAAAAGTATCAATAGAGCATATTTCTTGAAAAGGAATCTGACGTGACCCTTACATTATTCCAGTCACGGAGCAAACCAAAAAGTTGCTCTACAATAGCGTCGGAATCGCAACCGCCACCGTAGAGACGTTCGAGCGGTTTTCAAATGACCGTTGAAAAACCAAAGCAATTATAAAGATTTTCAAAAATGACAAAAATGGCACGATACAGAGACGACACAGCGTCACCTCCATGCTCTTTGACAGAGAAAATTGGAAGGGACTTTCCGTTTGTTGATGAGAACTTGTTTGAGAAGTTTGCCGTTTTGAATATCCTACAATGTGGGATTATTATCGTACGCCATCAAATAGTTCTTAAAATAAAAAAAAAAAGAGCAAAACGAGAACATGGCTCCCACCCGGAAACCAGAATAGCGTTCTGTTTATGTCGCATTTATTCACACTTTGTCTTAAATCTCTGATGGCAATTACGATTTCGTCGCTTAAGACACGCCTGCAAAGGCTTAAAAAAAAGAAGAAAACTATTGAGAGAGCTTTCCGAGGGAGTTAAACAGCGATCTCTCGGTTTTGGGTAAAAGGCGAATACTTGGATCTCCGAAGGACGATAGTTTGAAATATCGGTGCACCTGGACAGCAACTCACCGCTAACGAACGATAGAGATCCTCTGAGTCCGCGATCATGGTGTCTTTTGCCCCAGCTTTTTCATTAAAAGCAAAACAAACAAACAAACTGAGTGTTATCTATACACTCCAGCAGTTTATTTACAAGTCTGAGTATTGGAGAACTCGAGAACTTGGATAAAACTTCCGCCGTAAAAAGTTGACGAAGCTGACGTTTCGAGCATTAGCAGGGCTAACGCTCCAAAAGTCGCTTTTGTTATCTTACGATGGTATTTTGACTCTTGTCTACCCATTTGATACCAAATTCAGCGTTTCAGTTCTCCACCGACAGGACACCAAGGTGTATTTAGATACGAAATCATTCAATCGCATTGAGGAACTCACATAGAATAATTTGAGAAGTAGTAGCTCGTGCGCGGGACTTTGGATGGAACTTGAAAAAAAAATCGCATGAACGCACAGAGAGGCAACTTTTTGGCACCTTACAAAGCACAGTGGAGTTGACTTCGTTACCACGACAGATAAATGCGGAAATAGGCCGAACTGAGTACAAGTTAGTTTTTTACATAATTTGTTTCAAGCAGAATTTCATGCGATGATTCATGCCGTGAAAAACATTCAAGTCAACGTTAATAGCGTTTTCGACCAGCGGTCACCAAAACGTCACTTTGTTTTTTGCAACACATGTAAATCGAGCGCAGAATACTGATTGGCACGGACTACACAATCTGCAAGTGGAAAAGGTGGAAGTGCTTCTAACAATGAGTCGAACCTTCCGATTACCAGTTCGCAAGCCGAAAATTAAATTGATGAATATATAGACTGATATATCATCTACCATAACCTTCAGGACTTATGTCCAGAAATGGACGTAATTAGCTTCATGCTCAAATTTTATAAATGCCAAGGAGCGTAAACCACTGTTTGTAACATTAAAGTCAGCGTTACTGTTGGTTTGTTTTTTAAGTTAGGTTTAACGATACTGGTTTTGCATCTTTGATGAGTAGAATTGCGAGGAGACTTTCCCAAATTCATTAAAAATTGATAAAGACAAAACAAAGGAAGTCACTACCGTGATGGAGGTTTGAATATGTGATCCTCCTTGTCATAGAATTCGGTGAACTTTTGCAAGAAAATTTTCAAGGGATTGTTAATGCTTTGAGAAGCTATATAAGACACTCCAAACAGTGTTTCATCAGATAACCAAACACTGAGAAGTTGGTGAAACACTGATCCTTGTGTTTGACATATTACTTATGACTTTTATAGTCCGTGTTAAGTTCTTGCCAGACGACGTGGAGGAAAACGAGCACGTCACTTGAAAACGTGACCTCGCCGCGTTGTAATCATTCCTCGATTATTCCAAGTCGTTCAATGTTTACTAACTGGCCTAGAATTAAGTTGGTATGAACGGCCTAAAAATAGAGATAAGAAACTAAAAAGTTGTCGTCAGGTGCTTACGTCGTCCACAGAACTACAAAACATGTCATTTCACGTCGTCGAATGGGCGGGAACGACTGCGAAATGTACAAAAACGAAGAATGCACGTGCAAAGCGTGCAAAAACAGTTTTTCATTGTCAAATATGCAAATTTGTGGGGTTTTTGTTGCTGTCGTCGTCGTGATTGCTTAAGCCCCCTAACAAGAAGGACGAGGAGGGACGGGGACGCTAGGACACTTTGTGACGCTTACTGAGGTTAGCATGAAGCTAATTAAGTACACAGCTGGACAAACCTTCTTCCTGGATGGACTGAGATGTGCACCTCTGGTGCGAAATGCTTTACCTTCAACACGATAGAGTTTCTCGAGACAAACACAGCTCTCTTCAGTAATGGATCCGATGGCATCGAACAAAGGGCTGTAAATGGTCGGAAACTGGAGGAAAAATGGAAAGAAAATTAAGAGACAGAAATGTTAAGTAAACAAGACAAAAAGGTTGACTATCTCCTCCATCTTACTTGGAAGCATAACTTGATGAAATCGGACTTTCGATCTTGAAATGTTGCACACGTCTTGCATTAAAACATGGTCTTTTTTCAACGTTTCTACCCATAAAGGCGGCGAAATACGAGATACAAAAATCCTCAACTTGTCGCGCAACGTTGTTTCGTTGCAAGTTTTTGTCGATGTTTCCCGTTTTTCACCTTGCACGATCAACTTGGCCCGCAACAAAAACATTTGTTGCCGGTTGAAGGAATACAGCGCGCTGATTGGTTGATTTGCTTGGCGTGGATCTAATATGGCGGCATTTGTTACGTGACAAGTTGTGAGTTCGATGAAAAACGAGCAACAAAGCCAAAATTTGTTGCTCAAAGTAGACCAGCGCTCTACTTTTCACAACAACTTTTTTCAACCCGCAACATATGTTTTTGTTGCGGAACAGGTTGATTGCGCAAGGTGAAAAACGGGAAACATGGACTAAAACTTGCAACGAAACAATGTTGCGCGACTAGTTGAGGGTTTTTGTATCTCGTATTTCGCCGCCTTAAGCCGTAAACAAATTCCATTCGTCTTCACGTGACAAACTGAAGATCGCGGCTTTCGAACACGAGAATACATTAGTTGAAGTCTTAAAATTCCTCAACACATGCAAATTTGGCGATGACGGCAGCTTCGAAATCTAACCTTGAAAAAATCTCAAATTCATTGGCGTTCCCGACTGCAATCAAATTTCTTGTTTAGCCTTCGCATAAGCACTTTCGACTCGCGGCTGAAGAGAAAATAAGGTTTTTTAACCCGGGCATTCCGTGAGAATCCACTGTACCTGTTGATATCTTTCTCCAAGCCCAGAAATCAAATTCTTTGTACTGCGAGCAACCTTTGTGTCAGTTAGAATTATCTTCAGTTTAGGAATTCTGTGGCAAATTAAAAAGAAAACGTATTTTATAAGAGTGGCGGACACGGAAAATACCTGAATACAGAATTGTTATAACAATAAATGGATTTACCTTGACAAATGCTCGATAACGCCATCTTGATATGTAAGAGCCCCTCCTAATCGCAAAGAAGGTAAAATTGTGACAAAAAAAAAAATTCTTTTTGCATATTGAGTGGAAAAACGCGGAAGAATGGAACGATCTCTTATTGAACTACTTTGGGTCGGATTTAAGGAGGGGGTTGGAGAGTGGGGAGAAAATGAGGCAAAGAGTGGAGATATGTTGTGCTCACCCATCCAGGGGAATGGGAAACTTTAGCATCGACGAAGTCGGAGCCAACGTCCCAAATTAAGAATTTGGTTGGTGGAAAAACTAAAAATAACCGTGCTACAGGTGCGGCACGCACTTAAGAATAATTACGCGGGTTTGAATAATTACGTGGGGTTTTCCGCAAAATAACAACGTGAAATTACCACATTTGCGGTTTTGATGACAAATTGGGCAAATAATGGTAAATCTATATCTTTTATTTTCTGTTTTTACTTTCACGGCGCTCATTATCTATTCTGACTGAAGCGCACTTAGGCAACGTTGTATAATTTAAACAAGATAATTATCATTATTGTCAAATAGTCACAATTGCGCAAATGCGTGTTCTCGAGTGACGTTTTCCTCGGCATTGCCGACGTAGGGTGAAGTAGAAACGAACGAAAATCGTATTTTCCGATGTCACTGACGTCATCGTCGTCCTCTCGTAAAAGAAATAAATATGCGGAATATGGTTGATGCTGCAAACAAGGAAAAGTGCTCGTCGATGGATCCAATCGCAATAGCAGAGAGAGCATCCCTTGAAGAGGTTGATCGCTCGTCTCTTTATCCCGCCATATCACAATTAAACTAAAAATGGCAAAATCTGGACGCGCTTTATGTTGACATTATTTCCTGGCCCTCGCTTTCACTTTCGCCTTGCACTCAACAGGCTTAACCCGTGACAAAGGAAGGACTACTCGTTCTCTAAAAAGTGCAGATTTATGAAACCCTTACTCACCATAAGTGCAAACAGAATTGTCAATGCCTGATGGCTTCCCGTGAATAAGCTTTTCAGCTTCTAAACTCCATTTATTAATCAGTGCCAGATCCTCAGAGGATAAGGAAACAGTTTTAGGAGTTCTAAGGACATCACCACTTACAAAGCCGTCAGGAGAGGCATCACTCATTGCTTTCTGAGACGCAATCTTGCCTGCTGCAGCCAGAAGCGCTGTTGATAAACAGGCAGAGTAAGCGGCTGATGATCCCAAACCAGATCCAACTGGAATAGTCGAATCGACTTCCAATGTGAAGGAAGGCAGACTGTTTCGATCGAAAAAAAAAAAAGGGATGTTAACAAAAAAAAAAAGAGGATTTTAGTTTTTCACTAATTTGCTAATTATTCTGTCATATCTCTCGTCCTTTAAGTGTATGTGACATGAAATATTTCATTTTGTTCTCCACTGGATCGGGATGTGTAACGGATTGACACCTGAAAACCTATATTAATGATCCTTTATCGACCAGCTTTCCTTGGTGTACACGTTTTTGTAAATGGCTCTCTTCTTAAGTTTTGTTTCAGTGGAACTTGAATTTTTCCCAATTCAAAATAATATTCAAACAACATCTGATCAATCAAATGAAAAACTCATGGTCAACCTTTTTAAATCTTCCATTATCCTCCCCAACAGGAAGACAAACACAAATACAGCATCCTTGATTAGATTGCTTTTAACATCTGGAATTGTATATTGATCCACGAACTTAGCAAATAAATGACTTCCTTGTTGAGTACAGCATGATAAATCTGTGCCTAAAGACACCAATGGAATTAAAGGTCATGAAGTGTACTCTCAACTCTGCTATTCAAAGAAGCAAAAACAGTAACCATAAATCTAGCTATCAATGCCATTCAGTTCATCTTCACATTAATAACAGAGAGTTTAAGCAAAGACAACAGCAACAGCAAAGACTATGAAACAATGATTCGATTGGTTGAATGGGGAAAAATAATCGTGCTGCACATGCCGCATGCACTTAACGCTTTCACTCCTGTAGGTGCCCACAGGGCTGCTTATATATTTTACTCTGTCTAACACCAAAACAATGTTACTCGTCAACAGGGAACCTCTTGGGAGTGAAAGGGTTAACAGCGTCAAAAACTATGTCCCCATTAACCCTTTCACTCCCGTAGGTGCCCACAGGGCACCTATGGGAGTGAAAGTCCACAGGGCTACTTACTCTGTCTAACGCCAGACGATTTTACTCGTCAACAGGGAACCCCTTGGGAGTAATAGGGTTAAGTACAATTGATTGGCATAGTCTGCAAATGACAATGTGAAATTTCCAAATTCAAGGTTTTAATGTCCCTGTGAAAAGGCACCAATAAATCTTTCATTCCCTAAATTTAAGTCTACCGTGCTCCTGCCAGTCCACCTGTAGCGTAAATTATTTGTTAACAGTATAGGATGCGAGCAAAAAGCAATAATCGGAAACTAGACACCAGTCTGTAAGTGTTTATTTTTTCGTGACTTTCCATCTGCTGTAGCCATAGTGACTGCTCCCTAATAGTTATCGAATGGTCATCGGTTTGATTCTGATATTTTACCATGTACAACAGTATGGTAGCTTTGGGTTATAAGGGTTAAGATGAAGCCGCCGTAATAGCTGTTAAGATTAGCTCTGAACACAATGGTTTGACATGACCACACTACAGAGACAATGAACTCTTTGGCTAAGAACCATGAGTCAGTCCCATGCAAATTGACTGAATACTTGTTTCATTAAGGTTCTGTGTGGTTCATACGAAGGTACTGATAGCAAGACAAGCCAATTAAAATGGTTTTTCCGTATTATCTCATAAGTCACCCTCATTTAAAAGGCTACAATGTGCATCTATGTCCAGGACTGCAAGAATGCATGCTTAACTTGTATAAGTGTGCCACTAAATCTAGACGTTAAACTTTAGAGTTGGTATTTGTGTTTGGGTTACTAAATTCTCCTTGGTTGGGATTAAGTTAGTTTGAGGGGCAGTTTATGACCTTTATTGCTGGTATTCCTAATCACAAACAACATTGAAGCTGATTCAAAGTGTAAGGGTACACTTTGTGATGCTTATTCAACCAGGCAGGCATATAATTACTTGCAATCCTGAACACGTCTGACCACACAAGTCAATCAACAACCAGCTGCATGCACCTGCGAGTTTGTTGATCTATCAACATTTCCATCCCCTTGGATTACAACAAAAATTCATTCCAAAACTAACCAAGGAGCCTTCTAACATCTTCCTGTAGCTCATCTTGTTCCCATTTGCAAGATGCATTGAAGTTCAGTAAGCTAAGAGTCACACAGTCATTTGCTTGAGGTTCTAATTTTACGGTGGTCCTCAAACCAATAGAAGTTGCAACAGCTTTCTATTGACAAGTAAACACAAGATTCAGTTTCATACATGCATAACTGAAGGCAATCAAAAATTCCAAGTGCAACAGAATGATCTGTAATACAATCAACAAAGTCAACCTCAGCCTCTTCAGTTTCAGAGGCTTGGAAATACGAAGATGTAAAATGGTTCATTCTTTGGGTATCTAAATTTTCAAACCTTTCCATAAACAACTGCATGTTCTCCATGAAGGATAATCTTTCCCGGTGCAGTGGCTTTTACAGCGCGAAAGCTCAT
>BLAZ01000613.1:844302-851802 GCA_014633955.1 Acropora tenuis
CTTCACCGACCCTGAGGGGGATAGTTGTTTTAGTATTTACCAAATCAGATGGATAAAAAAATGCTGTTTTAATTTCTTCTTCTGAAACTTTCGCGAAACGACGCGCCATTTTTCTCTCCGTTGGCAAAACAGTGAATAGCCAAGGATATTCCGAGTTACGGGAGCCAATCAAAACGCGCGAAAATTGCTATCCACTGATTTGGTAAATACTAAAAACTGTATGTTAAAGTTTTGAACCTATTGCTTTTCCCAACAGAGTCGGAGTATTCACCACAGAATAGAAATTCAATGCATTTTAAAATGTGAATGAATTTTTTTGTTCAAATATTTCAGCTCTTGAACTTGGGGGTGCGTCAAGTGTCCTCATGTGCACACCTGCTCCATTGTCTCTTGCTGAAATTAGATAACTGCAGGTGCACCTTTCAAGATGGTCTTTATGGCAGCTAATCAAATTATGGCTAAACATATTAAATTTAGCCCAATATGTTAATCTCGAGTCAATGCATCCTGTGGTCTTCTCAACTAATCTGCGGGGTGGCTGCAGGGGCTTGCCTTGCCACGTGTTCACGTGTGAGCTTTAATCACCATAATTAATCACCAGTCGTCTGCTCTGCTGACATTTGTGGATCACCAACCTTTGTGGATCACTGCTTTGGTTGTTGTATTTGCTGTTTGCTTGCTGAGTTGATCTTTGTGGATCATTGCTATTTTCCCAATTCAGTGCCAGGCCCTTCCCACCCCTCCTGGGAATCGTTTCATAGTAGGTATTGAGTTAGGTATAGTTTCGCCACTGAAATTCCCTTAGATTGATGGTGCTGGTTCGTTGCCACTAGTACAGCTAGTTCCTGCTCAAAGTGTCGCCATGGAACCTCGCTGCTGTGCAATGTAATTGGCTGCCACCAACCTTGAATGGGGTCAGTTCCCAAGCTCACTAATTGACCACGAGTTCAACATTCAAAAAACCAAACTCATTTGTGCAGCTAGTTTATACTTACAGAGGAGAATTGTAAACTGTTGATGTATTTTTTCTTTCCCCACAATCCAAAAAATGCAGTTAAAGCATAGTTGATTGTCAAAAAGAAAGAAGCGAGATGGGCTATCTGAGAAACAAGACATGAAAAATATGACTTCACAAGTCAGGTATAGAAGGATAAATTTAACAAATTGATGTCAGTTTTTTATGTATCTGTCCCCTCATTGATGATAAATATTTGTGTTACAACATTGTCAAAGTGGCTGTGGAAATCACAAACCGTGACTTTTTTCAACAGTCAATAATTTGCTGTTGGTTAAAATGAGTGGAACGTCAGACACAGTAAACAGCTGTAAACATGAATTTTATTCAAATTGACCACAACATTAATATATTGTCAATAGCTTTTTTTACTTTCTGATTGGTTACTGACAACAGTCAATAGAATTTCATTGGTTAAAAAGTTGACAGTTTACACAGTTTATGTCAATGTACTCTTATTGATGACAAAACCGCGAGCCAATGAGCATGTGAGAATGAAGACAGTTAAAATGTAAAAAGGAGTTCAACTAGGTGTGGTTATGTAAATTAACTCAGGGGAGATGTATGTATAAACTCCTATTGCATTGGTAAGATCATAGTTAACGTTACGTTAGTGCTTATAACTTTGGTGAGATATGTTGTGTCATTTATCAACCAGAGTCAAGGAACATCTTTTGACTGACAAAAATGATCATGTCAAATTATTAAACATTTGAGTCACAACTCTTGCTTCTTGTAGGTTTTTGTTATTAAGACAAAAAATTAGCAGTAAGGCAAATGTCACATCCTTAATTTGTTACTAAAACATTAGAATTGATTTTTGTGGGTAATTAAATAGGCTTTCGGCCCAACTCAGACTCATTTTAGCCCAAGCCGTTAGGCGAGAGTTAAAATGAGCTCTGAGAAGGGCCCAAAATATATTTATTGCCAAGAACATAAATTGCATTACTATTATCATCACTTAAGAATTGGCACTCAGAGGAATTAAAACTGAAACAAATGACAAAAAATATTCTTGAGAATATTTCTTTCCTCAAAAGCATCAACAAACACTATTAGGAAATAAACAGTCTGTGTAATGGCTTCTTGAATTAGGTTGGCTACTTACATCATATGATTAGTTTTCATTGAATTATTTCAGCAGGCTACAAAATACAAACTTTTAGCCCGCCAAATTCTCCATTTTAGCCCATAAAATACGCTACAATGCCCTACAAAGTGATAACAAATTATTATACTAAACAAATTATTACCTCACCAACCACGTCTAAGTAAAAGCACATTTTATGATGACAGAGGAACCACATGAGAGCACCAATGAGCCACAGGGAGGCAAGGAGCAGATCTGCTAAGGCAAGATGAAACAAAGGATGAACCTGGAAGAAAAAGGAAGGGAAAATTTAACGCATCACATACAAATTTTCATAACAAGAAATGAATGTGTTCATGTCAATAAAAATGTGGATGCCTATCACCTAGATCGAGAAACAAGCCAGAAACAAATGAAAAGATCAGGCCCCAGTTGTTCAAACGATGGATAGCGCTGCCCACCGGATAAATCACTATCCAGTGGATAAACACCAGCAAAACCAATTGAGTTATCCAGTGGATAGTGGTTTATCCAGTGGATAGTGCTATCCAGCGTTTGTACAACTGGAGCCAGAATGACAGACTGTTAACCAAACTATCAAAATATTGACTTTGTCTCTGAAGTGAAAGCAAAAGTCATCACACAAATCTCTGAAGACAATAATTATTAGAGTTTTTTATGCAAAATTTAATTTTAAACAAAATAAGTCCAATTTCTTTTTCTTTCTAACAAATTTCCCTTGCCATTTTAAGAAAAGGATTTAGTCTTTCTAGGGAAAGTAGAAAAGACTGACCCCCGATCCGCAGACTACCCACTGACCCTCTCCATGGACTAACCCTACGGACTATACCCCTAAACCCTAAACCTAACCTTTATCTTTTTAATCTGCATCAAGTGTTAGGGTTAGGGTTAGGGTTAGGGTTAGGGTTTAGGGGTAGTCCGTAGGTAGTCCGTGGAGTAGTCTGTAGGGTAGTCCGTGGAGCGGGTCAGTGGGTAGTCCGTGGATCGGGGGTCAGTCTTTTCTACTTTCCCGTCTTTCTATACTTCTTTATCAAAAATCCTGTAATTGCCAGAAACCACAATATCTGATTCAATAACCTTACAGACCTTTCCTTTCTTCTTGATCTGTGACTGGACTTAGCAATATCACTATTATTATTATTATTATTATTGTTATTAGTCATAATGGTGGCAGTCACAGTAACAGTAGAATAGTAGCAGAAGTAGTAATATTAATGTAACACCAAACAACTAACCGCTGGGCTTCTTATACTCCTTTTGACAAGGGCATAAATCAATACTGAACTGGAGCCAAGAATGCTGCAAAGTTAAAAAAATATATAGTTTACTCATTTCTTTGTGCTGATTATATTAACACTCATACGAGCTACGTTATTTACTGGACAGGAGGTCTGTAAAGGAAAAAACTGTGTCTGAGGTCATGAAAAATGGTCCAAAGCCCAAGATCAAGACCAAGGACAAAATTCTTTCCCTTTAGAGCGTTTTCACTCACGACTAACCAGCGGCCATGTCAATTTCACACCACAAAAGGAAAAATTTGCATGAAAATGAAGTTCACTTCCCCGGGGTTTACGTTTGATACACCAACATGGTGGCACCGTTTCTTTGTTTTAGAACAACAATATCGCCGCTGTGAACGACCAAGACTGCTGTACAGCTAAAATCTTTAAATTTTTTCGAGAAATTCTTCTTTTCAAATTGGAAATTTAAAGAGGCAGGAAAGAAGGATTAATGATACACACAAAGCATCACATTGTTTGGTTGAAGGCAGCTTCTTCCTCTGCCATAGCAAAAATAATTCACACTTTCATTACCGCACCCACTCTCTTAAGAATCTATTTTCTTTGATCCTTCAATTTTTTCCTTGCACACAATTTTTTCATCATTTAAAGGTGTTTGAAAAATTGATATTATTGAAGCATTTAGAAAGACCATTTTACTGTTGGTTGTGTTTAGTTACCTGGCCTTCGAATGAAAATGAGGCTGCAAGTGATTTTGTTTTGATAGAAATCTCATTTCTCTTCTTAAGTAAATTCTTACTAGTTAACATGAGAACAGCATCATGAACATAAGAAAAGTAGGACGGACAGGTTTCTAATCAAAACATTGTAACCTCTAGCCTCACTTTCATTCAAAGGCCAGGTAACTAAGCAAGCAATGGTAAAATGGCCCATTAGCCACGATAATTCCAGCCCATGCAGAAAAAAATTTTGAACCACGGACCATATCGTATTTAAAAGCTGGACTGGATTTAGGATTGACAGGCCTGCTTTAATAGATGCTTAAGAAAAAAATAGAATATTTAGATCAATCACTCTTTCCATGGATGAGCACATACCTCAATAATGATGTCACAATATGAATAATGGCAATTGTTCTAGGCTACAAAACAAATCACAAGAAAGAGACTGATAACTACTACTCTTCATGATAATATTAATAATAATTAATAAGTATCTGGCCAATGGCCCATATGATAATTTTTTAGTTAAACTTGGAAAAATTGATTGAGAGTTTTAGCCATTTTCATTTATACTAATGGCTTCAAATAACTTTTGTACTAAATTCCTGCAAATCAAAGTCAAATGGGATCATCACTCAATAAAATAATGTCAATTTGAAAAGAAATCATAAATTTATTGTTAGATTTGCTGTAGCCATTGTTCAGGGTCGGATCTAGGGGAGGGGTGCAAGGGTGTGCACAGTCCCCCCCTCTGAGATGACTCGTGGTTTTTCTAGGATAAGTAGCATTTATTCGCAAAAGAGAAAAAAATATTAGACGAGGTTGAAGTCATAACTTAGTGTTGCACTAGCTCCCTTTTAAGAAAAATCCTGGACTTGCCCCTGTCGTAGGTTAAAATGGCAACAAAATTTGATTTACACTGTTAATGCTTGAAACAGCACCGACAACTGTTACACGTTATTAAATTTATATTTTTTTAGTCAAAGTGACCCGAAATGATGACAATAATGAAATTTGAAATCCAATTTCCATTTTTTTTGGGAAATATCTCAACCAAGAAATTCTCCCCTCACGTAGACCCGTTGTCCATGCTAAAATTTCAAAAAGGCCACGAGCGTTCCGTAAAAAATGAAGATTTCCGTCCTTAAACTGTCAGGGAGTTTTGGCCTGGTGCCACGCGTCATGTCATATGACAACAACTGCAAGAAATTAGTCAACTACAAGAAATAGTCTAAATGGAAAAAAAAGATACGGACAAGCAGTACAAAACTTACGAAGAAAACAAGTAACATCAAAACTCATAAGATCTGGTATATTACTTGTAATAGCATATTACAAATCAAACTGTGTTCAAAACATTAATAAATTATAATTAATCATTAGTTCTATCAAGAAAATCGTTCGCTCATTTTGTGCTCTTAGTTGGAACGATAAACTACTAGTAAAATGCATCTTGGCAAAATGGATCCCAAAGCTTGCTTAGAAAAAAAGACTTTATGCACATGGAAAAAAATACCTTTCCTGTTTCGTCTTCTGAAAGGGTGCATTTTATTTCCAAGGAGGTTGACGAACTGGTGTTAATCACGAAAGCTGGTGTCGAATTTTCCAACATGTTGCAGCGATGAGACCGGCAAGCAACGCAGAGCCCGTGTGGAAGTTAGTACCAACAAACGAATTATACAGTCATTCAGAGATGCCCAAATATTATAGTCTCATAAACATACACTTTCAAATGCCGTCATCTTTCACTTTCCAATGGTACGTTGTACCTATTATTAAAATAATTAAGTTTGTATTTTGCTTATCTACGATCTCAGCATGCCCCGAGTCAGTACCAGTCCATTTTCGAAAACCATTGCAATGCGCGTGCTAAGCGCATGGAGTCACGAGAATCAATTTCCTGTAACTTTCTGTTTATTTTGAGGAATTCCTGGTTTGTTTTCAACTTTCTCACTCTTCAGAGGACATAAGAAACCGTGCTAAGCCTTGGAAGAAAGAGCGCGTGATTGTTTTAACTCGTGATCATGACGAAAGAAATCTGCGAACATTAAATTACGTAAGATAACAACAGGGCTCGTGGTTATGAACAAAGCAAGGTTGTTTTCAAAACTACGAGATTATTCACGCTCTCAAAGATCAATTCCTCGAATTTACGTGCCGAAGTGTGAAAGGACAGACGGAGAGATCATAGAAGCGGTCAGGAAACTTGACGATTTTATTTCGAAAAGTAGACGTCTTTTTGTGTTGACGGGGGCTGGGATCTCCACGGAATCTGGTATAAGGGACTATAGATCTGAAGATGTAGGATTGTATGCCATAACCGAACAAAGACCGATTGAGTATACAGATTTTCTTAAGAGTCCTGGCAATAGAAGAAGATATTGGGCAAGAAATTACGTAGGATGGGAGGAATTTTCCGGCATTCAACCTAACGGCAGCCATTTTGCACTTGCTGATTTGGAGAAAGTTGGAAAAGTTAACTGGCTCGTGACACAAAATGTAGATGCTTTACACACTAAAGCAGGTTCACGGCGGGTATCAGAGCTTCATGGCTGTGCCCACAGGTAGGTATGTTAACAAGCTCCACAATACATTGTATGGCAGTAAAAAGGTAAAGGTAAAAGTCCTTATTTTACGAGGGTAGCACGTAGCAGTCTAGACTGATAAACTTGTGGCCCTCGGTGCGCAACTCTTACCCCCCTTCCTCCGTCAATGCTCCGTTTTACGGGTATTAAAAGCTACAGCTACACGGAACAGAGGAAAGTCGAAACAGACGTCGATCGAATGACCGGGATCGAACTGGCGACCCGCGCACCAACCGACTTTAGTAGGTCTGCTCCTCAGGCGGTGCATTGTGTCAGGTTCAAATGTCATGAAATTAACCCCAGAGTCTTTATAGGCGTTCTATTGACCTTATTTCGGAAAAAGAATACGAACGTTTACTGCTTAAAATTACACCGACGACGATTTTGATGCTATCTGAATACAGAGGAGAATTTCATCATGGTTTTCGGTCAAAATGTTGAAGATACATCTTCATGAATTTACCTCCAAAGAAGAATGTGGAAGCTATATTCCGTTAATTTATTCTTATTCCAGAATAGCTTTAACCGAACGCGCCCTTAAAGTAATAAACAGCTTGGGATGGTTATAGGAAGCGCCTCGATCCAAGATGAAATCAGTGTGATAACCCTTGTTCTTTGAGATGATAGATTTCGGCCATTATAGTCTTTCTGTATAATTGGCACGATTTCAAACGCTGGAGTCTTGCCTTGATTCAGGAAGCGATTTTTGAAACACTTCACATTACTCATGTTTTTCATGAGGCATTCTTGGGAATGAAGGTGTTAAGTTTCTGAAGAGACACTGCACTTATCATATGCCTCCCCATGGATTGACCCCCAGGACACT